>BLSH010502822.1:948740-963899 GCA_018402905.1 Glandirana rugosa
TGCAAAAAAACCCAAATTTCTTACTTTTTCCTAAAATACAAATCCAAAAAAAAAATATAAAACATTTTTTTTCACCGTTTTTGGCCGATTTATATTCTTCCTCATATTTGCAATAAAAAAAAAATCGCAATCGGCGTTTGATTGGTTTGCGCAAAAGTGGTCGCGTTTACGGATGATAATTCATTTTTGGGGTTTTTAATTTTTATTTTTTTTACTAGTAATGGCGGCGATCTGCGATTTTTTTTTTTTTTTTTTTTTTTTTTTTTTTTTTTTTTTTTTTTTTTTTTTTTTCGGTACTGCGATATTTCAGCGGACATGTCGGACCATTTTGACACTTTTTTTGGGACCATTGGCATTTATACAGCGATCAGTGCTATAAAAATGCACTGATTACTGTGTAAATGCCATTGGCAGTGAAGGGGTTAACCTGTAGGGGGCGCGCTAAGGGTTAACTATGTTCCATGGGCGTGTTCTAACTGTATGGGGGCTTGCCTAGCTGGGGAAGGGAAGTGGTCACAGCCTTCATGTAAAGGAAGGCTGTGATCACAGCCCTTCCCCCTCACACAGAGCGGAGGTCCGTGATTAAAGTAAATCCTCAAATTTCAGGGAGCTCCTGGTGGTCGGGGAGGCATTAAGTGTTCAAGGACCAGATCCAGGACAGAGGTTCAGGTGTTCTCAGACAATGTAGTCACGGTGGCCTACCTGAACCACTAAGGGGGGGGACCCAAGTCACGGAAGCTGGCGTGGGAGATTCTTGTTTGGGTGGAAAGGATTCCTTCGATCTCTGTGGTCCACATAAGTGAAGATCACAATGTGGAAGCAGACTATCTCTGAGCAGATGGCCCATTCAGCACGGGGAATGGGAACTTTGCGACAAAGTCTTTGCTCTTGTAAGCTGTCAGTTTGGTACCCCAGAGGTGGACGGTTTTGCCTCCCAGAGAGAACAGGAAGGTTCCCAGGTTTTTCTCTCTCGCCAGGGAGTTAGTCTGAGGGGGTAGATGCCCTAGCCCACAGGGGGCCGGTCGCCCCTCTTCTGCCTCTCAGGCATGACCTGCTCTGTCAAGGACTGGTTCTTCACCCCTACCTGGGGTTCCTGTCCCTGACTGTCTGAGTAGGAAGCTGGTCACCAGGTGCTAGTATTGCCAAAGTCTTGGGGGGGGGGGGGGGGTGTTCCTACTAGCTGGTGTTTGGTTAGAGAGGTCTTGGAGCAGGCTGTTCCATCCATTCTGGATTTTCTCCAGTAAGGGTGTATTTGGGCCTGGCAGTTAAGACCCTCAGGGTCCAGGTAATGGCCCTATTGGTATTTTTGGATAGGAGGCTGGCCCTGGACCCACTCATGAAAAGATTTGTGCTAGCCAGAGAAAAGGTAACCCTGGTGAGATCAAATGGTTTCCCACCGTGGGATTTATCTTTGGTACTTGATGCCCTGACTAGGGAACCATTTTGAGCCCGTGGCTCAGACTTCATTTAAGTTGCTCTCCCTTAAAATGGCCTTCTTTTTGGCAATTACATCAGCCAGAAGGATAGGTGACTTGCAGGCCCTGACAAAGAGCCTTTTGTTGTTTTTTGAAGGACAGGGTGATTCTTAAACAGGACCCCCTATACTTCCCAAAGGTGGCTTCACATTTCCATAGGGACCAGGAGATTGTTTGCACTCTTTTGTGCAAGTCCCTGGAATGAGGGAAACTAGCTTCCACACTTTGGATGTTGCACATTCTTTTGATTTACTTAGACCGAGTCAGGATTTAGAAGGTCTAACCATTTGATTAATTTCTGGGGTCAAAAAAAAGGTCTCCAGACATCTAAGTCTACTGTGGCAAGGTGCATAAGGCAGGAAAATTTCAGTGGCTTATGAGCAGGTGGCTAAACCAGCCCCTGCTCGTTTGAAAGGACATTCCACTAGTACTCCTGGGCAAAGAATTGACCAAATTTGTAAAGCAGCCACGTGGACAAGCCAGAACACATTCCTGAGGCACTACAGGGTTGAGTTGTCACCTCAGGACCTGGTGTTCTGCAGGAAATTCCTGCAGGCAGTGGTCCTGCCCTAAAGGTAGGCCTGAGCTCCAGGCCTACTTCCCACCCTGTTATGTGTGGTCTGTCTACACCAGTGGTTCTCAACTCCGCTCCTCGGGACCCACCAACAGGCCAGATTTTAAGTATTACCTTGGGGAGATGCAGACTAGAATACTGCAATCAGAGCAGCAAATATCACCTGTGGTGCATTTCAGTTATCCTGCAAACCTGGCCTGTTAGTGGGTCCTGAGGACCGGAGTTGAGAACCACTGGTCTACACAGGATACCCTCTTGCACTGGTGTGGGCTAGTACTTTTGTCAACTGAGGGGCAGAGGGAGGGTGGGGCCTTTTAATAAACTCTGTACTTGATTGTGTTTCCTGTCCAGTTGATGCCAGTCATCTCAGCTGTGCCGTTCTGGAAGAATTCCCAGAAACAGTTACCAGTAAGTGTAACTGGTAATTTTTGCTGTTTCACGCACAAGCTGGGTTCCATATCAACCTCATTTGTGCCACCAGGATCCAGCTGTCTTCTGCTTCTTGCAGCTGGTGTTCTGTCGGATAATGCCTCTTCCGTTCTGCGCATGCACAGTAGTAATGCTACTCAAGACAACACTACGCATGCGCAGATTTGAGGCATTATCTGACAGTCGGTAAAGTGCGAAGGCAGAATCGGATTGTCCGATTCTGCCTCACTCTCTGCAGATGTGTGAGACTTCTGACGTCGCAGGTGGAAGATGTTGGTTTTTGGGTGTGTTGCAGGATGGTGGAAGTTGCATGTGTAACCAACTTCTGCCCAAAATCCAGTTTTCTGTCTGTGGAGCCAGATGGTGGAAGTCTGTTGCACACACTTCTACCGTCCTGCAATACACCCAAAATTCACAATCTTCCATCTGTGAAGTCATTGGTGAAGTTTCGCGTTATCTGGCAATCTGCAGTAATTGATAGGACACCGGCCCCATGATCAGCTAAAGGTTGGAAGTTTAAGTCTCATGAGATATGCTGTGCATGTCACAGGAGGCTTTAGGAGGTACACATTATTCTTCCCTAGGTGAGAATGAAAGTAGGGGGGATGGGCTGTAGTACACTAAAAAAACAAATGCAGCCATTTTATGTTGGGATTACGAAGTACTTTTCCTGAAGGACTGCTTTAATCAGAAGTGTAACCTAGTCAAAAGTCTAACCCTAGATCTGAAATTCCACATTTTGTGGTGGGTCTAGGACAGGGCTTGACAAATTTGCCTTGAATCTAGGAGCCGGCTAAAAAAGTTAGGAGCCAGTTTTTATAGCGTAGTGTGGGGTTGTCAGCGCCAGGGGTAAGACAAGTAATTTGCGCCCCTAACCCTAACTTACTCACAGCAGAGCAGCCAGTCAATAACTCCACCATTACATCAGGTTTATAGGCTGGCCAGAAAGAGTGACACTAAAAAATCTGTTATAGGGGGAAATTCCTTATTATGCCGAATGCATTGTGACTGCGGCATGTAAAACGCCCTCATCTCCTGCCTAATGGAGCTTAAGGGTGGCAAAAACACGTCTCTACTGCACATTATTACCACCCAACTTGCACATCTAAACAAAGCCTTAGTGACATTGTAAATAAAATACAAAAAAAAAAAGGTGAAAAGTATTCCAGCGCTGCTGATCTTCTGCTGCCTCTTTGCAGCCACTTCCTGCCTACATGTCTGTCCCCCACAGTGACTTTTCATTGCTCTGGTGGGTTTCCGGTCACCATGAAATACTGGAGCCCAGCTGCACATAGAGTGGTATTTGTTGATGGCACACAGGGCTTTATCACAATTTTGTTGCTTAGAATAAAGGTCATGTTTCTTGCGGTGTGACATCTTTCATATTATACAAAAAAATAATGGGCTAACTTTACTGTTCAGTTTTTTTTTATTCATTAAAAGTGTATTTTTTTCCAAAAAATTGCGCTTGAAAGACCGCTGCGCAAATACCATGTGACATAAAATATTGCAGCAACCGCCATTTTATTCTCTAGGGTCTCTGCTAAAAAATAATATATAATGTTTGGGGGTTCCAAGTCCTTTTCTAGCAGAAAACACTGGATATTTAATTGTAAGCCACTAATGTGAGAGAGGGTTTAGTCTTTAAATGGTTAAACTTTCCTGATAGCCCGGGAGATAATTGCTTTGAAAGAAGAAGATACATTGTTGTTCCTTTATTCTCCTAACTCTCAACAACTATCCAGGCAGCCTGTTTGTTACTTTTCTTCAGTCTAAGTGGAAACAAATATCCCGGGCAGCGGCAGAGTGTAACAGCTGTTAGATGAAGCAGAGAACTCTCGGCTCTCGCTGAATCTGACACGCTGTTTTACCATGGGGAGAGAAGAAACGGCAGCCACTCGCCAGGACGCGATTTCTGGTCGCCATGGCGACCTGGCGCCTGGGGTTTGTCGAGGCCTGCTAGGAGGCAGGTCGTGTTATGAAATTTAGAGCAGAAATCTTCTAGTACAGTCTGTGCAGCATCAGTCTTGATTTATGATAACCTGTTCGTACAAAATTCATTTTAGGAACTGGGCAGCATTACTGCATTTACTAAAAAAAAAACCCTCAATGTCAGAGCCCATTCTGACTTTATCAATAGGACTTGGTTCCAAAAATGACTTGTCTAACATGTCTTCCATCTTGCACTGCAGATTATTTTTGTCATGCAAGAAAGTTATTTTGGAAAAAATGCAAATGCCACGTGTTTGCGCCTGCCTAGCAAAAAAAATCCCCCCCCCCCCCAAAAAAAACCCCCCTCAAAACTGCTGAAAAGCAAAATGCCTAGATGTGAATTGAGCCTAAGTGGGTGGTAAGTGTTCTTTGCAACCTGCATGCCTGAGTAAACAAGTTAGTAAATTGGTATCTACATGGTAAACAAAAGTGAATGCGCATACATTTTGTAATGAGGCTTTCTATATTTTCTTTCAGACGGTGGGGAAAAGCAGCAAGATGCTGCAGCACATTGACTTCAGAATGCGTTGCATTCTGCAAGATGGTCGCATCTTCATTGGAACCTTCAAAGCATTTGACAAGCATATGAATCTCATACTGTGTGATTGTGATGAGTTTAGGAAGATCAAGTAAGTGTTTGGTTTGCTATAGTGATACAAAAAAATAAACACTTGCACCTTTTTTGCACTTGCTAATCATCTTTCCCTAGGCCCAAGAACTCCAAACAGCCAGAACGGGAAGAGAAGAGGGTACTAGGGTTAGTTTTGCTACGTGGGGAGAACTTGGTATCCATGACAGTAGAAGGCCCACCTCCAAAAGATGTAAGTCAAGTCTCCTTTGTTTTACCACATTTTCAACAGTGTGGTGCAGTTCCGCCTTTTATAAAATTGTTTAAAACTCGCCCACCAGGATTCTTTTCATTAGCTTATTGCAGAAGCCTGATACTAACTCAATATTAACCAATCAGGATGTACTGAGTTGGGAGTGCTGCCAATCTACAGGGTGGGCCATTTATATGGATACACCTTAATAAACTTCAAAATGGTCACCACCCATCTTGAAAAGTTTCCCCCCTCACATATACTAATGTGCCACAAACAGGAAGTTAATATCACCAACCATTCCCATTTTATTAAGGTGTATCCATATAAATGGCCCACCCTGTAGATGCAGGAGTAGTTGTTGATATTGTGTGTGTGTTTTTTTTTTTTTTTTTTTTTAACATGCTTGCAAAAATAGAAAACAAAACACATTTTAGACCTAAAGATGGCTTTAAAGTGCACTGTCATACAAGATTGGTGCAATCCTATTTTCAGTAAACACTGCACTTGTAACTGGAGAGCCTTGTTGGATGTAACACATTAGGAAAGGGCTCAAGTTATGACGTGAATGGTCCTAGTGCCTCTTCTGTGCCAATAGGAGTGGGCTATTTTTGATGGGTTTAAACTATCCTGGGCACACAGGAACTGTCATTCTCACTGCTAAACATCTGAATAGTATTGTCTAGGCAGTATGAGGGTGGGTCTTGTGGTTAAATTTGTTTTTCAAAGTAGTGTATTACTAAAGGCAAAACTTTCAAGCTATGTGAACTAAATATTTGATCTTTAACTTGACAGAGCTAATCTAGAGATAGAGGTAACATTTGACTTTCCCTTGCAGACTGGTATTGCTAGAGTACCATTGGCAGGAGCAGCTGGAGGACCAGGAGTTGGGAGAGCAGCTGGTAGAGGTGTGCCAGCTGGTGCTCCTATGCCGCAAGCCCCTGCTGGCTTAGCAGGACCTGTCAGAGGTGTGGGAGGACCATCACAGCAGGTAAACCATTACATGAACTTTGACATTCTTGTGAACACATGTTTTTGCTTTTCTATAGTCCTTTACCAGTATTCTCTAAAGCACTGCTTGCGTGTTTCATTCCACCCTGTGAAAAAAAGTACAAAACAATCTGTATAACATGACAGTCCTGCAATAGTATATACAGTAGGTACATCTTGAAATGAATAGCTTATGTAGACCCTGAAGCCTTATGGTTCTAACTAGGGTACCCCTGCTGCCCTTTGCTGTTTATCTTTCACTCTGTGGAGACCTCTGTTTCCTTTTTTTGTAGGGTGGATTTGACTACTGCCTTACATTTACAAGCCCCTTTTGCTTGATGGTCTTAACATTTCTTTGTCAAGCATTGACTTTACGGTTTTGTATGGAATTTTGGAATACGTATTGCACAACTCCAGTTGTCTCTCCCTTGACGTTTGCTGGATATCCTGGAATTTTCTGATGACCTATATAAATACAGCTAGTTTATTTTGGAAAAAACCTCCAATATACTTTATTGAAGGTGACTTTGTTGGTTTGTCATTACAGGTGATGACACCACAGAGCCGAGGAAACGTTGCTGCTGCAGCAGCAGCAGCCACAGCTAGTATTGCTGGGGCACCAACACAGTATGCTGCTGGAGGACGTGGAGGTCCACCGCCACCAATGGGTCGTGGAGCACCCCCACCAGGTATGAATAATTTGGTCTATTGCTGTGCTAGACTGGATCTGTGATGAGAAGCCTGGTTCTGATTCCTTTGATGAATCCTTGCAGGATTACCCTGAGATCTAGTCTTGACTCATGTACTAAGTGATGTTGATCTGCCTATTACTAACTGTCTTGTTTATGTAGGCATGATGGGCCCACCTCCAGGCATGAGGCCACCCATGGGTCCACCAATGGGCATGCCCCCAGGCAGAGGAGGTCCAATGGGAATGCCACCACCTAATATGAGACCGCCACCACCTGGAATGAGAGGTAAGAAGTTTCAGGTCCTTTCCCAATCTAGAGGAAACCAACATGGCTTTGTGTAGGTTTTAAAGCTAAAAAAAAAAATTGAAACCTTTTAACTTTAAGTAATGGCTGTAGTTGCTTCATCCTTGTACATGCTGCTTATGAAGGTTGAGTTCTACTGTGAGGATTACTACACATGTTCAGGGTCACTAGCACAGTCTTAGGCCTCATACACAGACGTTTTTTGCAGCTCTCCATGTTGGTCAATGGCCCCATAAAGTCGAAGTTTTTGAGCTGTAGATGGCGTCGGCGTTAGTGAGCTGAAACTAGAACCCACGGCCAGCGCGTTCTGAGGCTGTAACGGTTTGATGCTGGCGCTGCAAAACACCAACTAATACTGTGCCAATGTTTTTAGGTTGAAAAAATAGCAGAGGGTTTTTTTTTTTTTAAATGCCTGTCGACGCCAAAAACGCAGATTTTTTTTTTTTTTTTTTTCCTAGACGTCGGGCCCTATTTTTTTTTTTTTTTTTTTTTTTGAAACGTCTGTGTATGAGGCCTTAAAAGCATAAACATTGCTTGACAATAACATTCTTAGCAACTGTCATAAATGACCCATTTAACTGATCCAGGACCTCTGGGTCAGGTTTGATGGATGATGGCATCTAGGGAGAAACTTGTCATGAACCAGCTAGTATGTATACATATTGTAATATGAAGAAAAACTATATAATCCATTTGTAGAAAATCTGAGCCAATATGTAGTTGGTAGATCCAAATGAGACCGGTCAGATTGTAATTGGCTTTAGAGATAATATTATAGTGGCAACTGTAATCAGACAGTAAGTTTATGTCCCAGCAGGACCTGGGCTTGGATAGTGGACAGCTAGAACTTTGGCTGCTTATTGTAGTGTGTGTGTGTCCCTGTTGAAATTCACTTCATGTCCAGTGAAAGTCGGGGAGGATAATCTTTACCACCAGCCCAAATATGTTAAAACGCAACAAAAGTTGCAATGCTCTTCTACTTTGTGTACTATTTTGGCAGGATCTTTAAACTTGTGCCCTCACCTATGGGTGATTAGGTATCCTTTAAAACCTGGGTTCTTGAATGAATAGATTCAAGTCTGCCATGCTTTGTGTGCAAATTGTTGATGGGTGACCTTTTTTGTATGGTAGGCTCATGTGGCTGATTGCATTTTTCAGTAGTTTTTCGATGTAATTGGGCTTTAAAAAACAGGGTATAGGACCATCTACAAAAGTGAGCTGACTGTTTCATTTGCCTTGAATGGAAGTAGTAAAAAAAACTTAGTGTTGCTTGAATAAAATTTGCTCCCCTTATTTTACAGGTCCTCCACCACCAGGCATGAGGCCAACCAGGCCATGATCCAAGTTGCCTGAAGACTTCCCTTGTACATCTGGTGTTCCTCATTTTTGCTCTCGTAGTTAAATGTTTTTGTAACCTTTTCTTTGTAAATTGTTTTTAATAAAGATGTAAAAAAACTCACTTTTTGTCAGCTGAAATGTTAACGAAGCCCTCCTGTTCCACATGGTTAAGTACTGTATCTCACCCACTTTTAAAAGGACAGCAGTGAGAGGATCTCTGCTGCCCTTAAAGTGGGGGAGATTTTTATCTTCATTGGACATTAAAAATTCAGTTGGGTCAATCTACTTCCTACAGCAAGACTGTCGCCCAAACAATAAATCTGAAGGGTTAGCAACATAGTAAAACAACTTATCAGGCTCTGAAACAAGGATTTATCAATTTGCTGCCCCATCAATGTAAAACTTTTGCAAGCCTGCTTCCAGGTCTGGGGCATGCATGTGTGGTCCTGCTACTGACTTGTGCTGTGGTTGGACACAATATCTAGTCAGCGAGTCCTGGCCAATGATTTTATGGCTGTGACTTGCTAATTGGCGGTGTCCAATCCCAGCACAGAGCCCTGTGTTTACAGAAATGTGGCTGTTTCTTCTCCCTGCCAAAATGGTCACATCTGTTTTAATGAAGATAGCACTTATCAAACACATTATTGGGCACACAGCTTCCCTTTAGTTGCCTTAATATCAACACCCCAGCCATTGTCACTTGTGGTGTGTGTACAGTATTACTATTGTGTCATATCTCCCAGCCAGCATTGGCTTGCCTGCCATATCGTCAATCCCACTATAAATCGCTGATCACTTATTACCAGTATAGTGTCATACCTGCGTAAATTCATGTCTTTTAGATGTTATAACTTTTCCACAAACTAATTGATGTACACTTATTGGGATTTTTTTTTTTCTTCCAAAGACATGAAGTGGAATACTTTGTGGCCTAATTTTCTTTTTTTGGATGTTTTTAGAACCATAAAAGTTCAGTCTGTATGTTTTGCACTAACATACAATTTTTTCAGTACAAGATTTTGGGGTATGTCCCATTCAAGGTCCAAGCAGTACTGATTCACAAGTTTTAGCTGAATGTTAAGAGAATCTGAGGTAAAGGAGGAAAAAAAACAAAACACATCAATGTATAAGGCAAATGGTAATCCAAGCAGCACAGAGGGAGAGCTATAGACATTAGTTCAAATGTTTTCCTTTCCTGAAATTATCTCTAAGAACTAAAACATTGAGGTCAATAGTGTGGTGCTAATAACCTCGAGCATTATTTTATATTAGAACTTTTGGAATATTTTCTATGGTTCTAAAACTGATTGTATGTGCAAATAAAATTCAAAAAAAATCACAGCAGTACTTTTCTTTAAAAAAAAAACCCCATTGGTGATCAAATGCCACCAAAACGCTGAGTGAAAATTATAAAAATTTAATTTTGGGTATGATATTTAATGACTGAGCAAACTGCTGAATTCTAATGTATGCAGGGAAAACCTTCCTTATGCAATGCCCCTCCAAAATGTGGTTAAGCCTGATTTTGATCCAGCAATGTGCATGAGAGACCACTCATTAGCTGAGATGCAGGGGCCATTGCTGCTATCAATCACAGCCAGTGGGGCTGAGCCATATGGTTAGGGACACAAGTGGCTCAGGAGCAAGCAGCCTGCTATGGGGCCATTTAAAAAAGGGGGAAGGGACCTAGTGTGCTGGCAGAGGACCCAAGAAGAGTATCTAGGCTACTAAGTGCAAGACCATTGCACAGAGCAGGTATGACATGTTTGTAACTTTTTTGTGTAAATTGTCCTGGCCACCCCCCCATACCAACTTTTTTTTTTGAGCAGAGGACTTAATAAAATAGGTGTTTATGTTCTTTAAAAAAAGCACAATTTTATTGCACAAAATACAGTAGCCATTTGGTAAAAATAAGCTATTACACACGCTTGTGGAATAGTGACAAAGTACAGTACTTAAAGCAGAGTTACACTCAAGTGGCTCTTCTGCCTCCCCTGTGTGTGGGGGGGGGAGGAGGAGAGACCAGACCTCTTTATTTCCATAGGTGATGCTTTAACCGCTTGCCAACCGCAGTTTGACGGTGGCAAGGTAGCTCGTTATTGCAAACCGCTGGCATGACAGCAATGAGATTGTGCCGGTGTGTTCCAGGGGAGCGGACATTATCTCCGCTGGCTACCCACGATGGCTCCTAGCACTCAGAACGGAGGTATGTATAGAAGCTGTGACCACTCCACTCCCCCTGCCAGCCCAGCCCCCATACAGTTAAAACATACACAGGGAATAGTTAACTCTTAGAGTGCCTTCTCCAGGTTAACCCAGTCGCTACCAATGGCATTTACACAGTAATTGGTGTATTTTCATAGCATTGATTGCTGTATAAATGCCAATGGTCCCAAAAGTGTCAAAATGGTTTAACATATCTGCTGCAGTACCACTAAAAATCGCAGATCATTGCCATTACGAGTTAAAAAAAAAAAAATTCATGAACGTGGCAACTTTTGTGCAAACCAATCAAATGCTGATTGATTTCTCTCTTCTCCCCCCCCCCCCCCCCCAAAGGGAGGAAAATATAAATCTGCCTTAACCAATGAGAATTTTTTTGTTCTTTTGTATTTTAGCAAAAAGTGAAATTTGGGGTTTTTTTGCAGTGTGATCCCCTTTTGCAATGATGCAAAGGGGATCACATACCACCAAAAAAAGCATTATTTGTGGGGGGGTCGGGGTATAACACTGTGCAATTGTCACTTAATGCAATGCAGTGCCAAATTACAAAGTTCTCTGGTCCTAAAGCGGGAAATCCTTCTGGGGCTTAAGTGGTTTACAAGTGATCAGTTTAGAGTTGGAGGTCTGGTCCTAGAACAATTTTTTGCTCTTCCTGTTTTACATTTCCTCATGTGGTGCAAATACATGTCCAATTTGTATGCACTCACTTTTGCACAACTTTTTTTTTTATAATACTACTTTTCACAAAGAATGTAAACCTCCCTTGTGATAGCAATAGGCAGTGACAGGTGTATTGCTTAAACCCCAGATCTCTTCTTTGCCCTTGAAAGCTTTGGATCAAACTGATCTGTTCAATCCAAAGCTTTTCCCATGCCGGTAAGGCCTCATTTACACTGCTGCTGGTAAATGGGCATTTTTTTTTCAGCTGCCCCTGAACTTTCCTCTGTCTTATCAGTACATTTACACAGGTTCATTTAAGGTCGTTTAAAAGCCTTTTTTTGTAATGCAAAAAAAATGGGTTCAGAGGCATTTGAAATGCCAAACAGCTTGTAAACACGGTAACTCATCTAGAACCATTTTGTTTGCATTCTAAAAAAAATGCGGCATGCAAAACGCTTGTTTTAAACACTGGCTTCTAGCCGTCAAAAAAAAAAAAAAATCATTCAGAGGAGGTTGATGAAGCATCCTGTGTAAATGGAGCCCAAATAACCAGCAACGACAAAATACTTAATGCTTCTGGTTTCGTATACCAGGGATGTTCCAGTCCCCAATCCGCTCTATTCATTCTGGGTTCACAGGTAGGGAGGAGGAACAACCCCTCCCACCACTTGTAACAATCAGAAGCTAGTTGGCCACTAGGATGGATTTTACATAAAATGGCACTATGATGCCTGGAGCTGTAGGCAGCTTCTTGGCAAAACCACTTATTGTGGCAATGTACAAAAGGTGGTTTGCAAGTGGTTAAATGTTTTACTTTCTGCTGTAAACCTATCCACTTAAAAAAAAAAAAAAAAGTAGTTACACTAAGTCCAGAACTGGAGGAACTCTGAATCAATCTCTGCAGGCAATGGCTCAGAACTTGCTGAGGGCAAATTTAAAAATCTGTTTGAGAGCATGTGTAAAAGCTGCAATCAAAGCCACCAAATAACTAGATGGGTAGTTCAAGCCATAATTGTTTGCATGATTTTGAAGACCATAGCTGAAAGGGCAGAGGATGCATCTACAACAAAATGAGAGAAAAGTGCAACATTACTCCAGGCAGCAGTAAGTTTGCTATGAGCAGCCACAGTGGAAGGTGAGCTGAGGGCGTCCACTACAGTGAGACTGTCCCCCTCTGTCTAGGACGGTGGTTCTCAACTTCTGTCCTCAGGGCCAGGTTTGCAAGATATCTGAAATACATCACAGGAGATATAATTTGCTGTGCAGTGATTGCATTATTCTAGTCTGCATCTCCCAAGGTAATATTTAAAATCCAGCCTGTTAGTGGGTCTTGAGGACAGGAGTTGAGTACCACTGGCCTAGAATCAGATATGTTGCATCTCCATAGCAGTAAGTAAACATTGATTTATGAGGGTAAGTGGTTCCCCAAGGGGGATGGCAGGATCAACCGCTCAAGTCCCCCTGCCAGCGATGCCTGGCAATGAAATGAATATCCACCTGCACACGTGGCTGCGCCGGCTCACCTTCGGGAACCACTTACCCTCAAATCAATGCCTTGGGGGGTTTGTTTGGAGTAGTGATTGAGTGTGTTCCCATCCCCCCTACCCCGATTTTCTCTCTCCTGGCCAACGTAATTATAAAGAAATTGTGTTGTAGAATCCTCTGCTACATTTGTATAGAAGTTGTCTACTCAACCTTTCTACTTTTTATCTTTTGCACATATCTTGTTAAAGAACAATTTGAAACACAAGCAGATCAGTTATACCAGATACATTCTGCAAATAAGCCCGTGACGAAAGGCTTGAACCTGAAACGCGTCGACTTTCCCTTTGTGTAGGATTGTAGAATGTGACCATCTTCTGAACACTTCTAGCTGTTTGTGTGTGTGTGCAATACATATAACGTTGTGGCGTTTTTAACAGATGACAGTGAAATTCATACCTCTCTTCTATTGCTATATGCATATTTTATAAATGGATTTATGTGCAATAAATGTTTTTTCTGACTACATACTTTTGAAAGTGTATTCGGTACCACCACCTTCAAAGTCCCACAAACAAGGGGTTTCTTTTTGTACATTGATATAGGGATTGGTGGCGGTAACAGACCCACAGGGTTTTCTGGAAGACCAATTGGTACAAACCTGATGTTAGGTACTGCAGTAACTGACAACTCAATTCCAATTTCACTTCTTCTTACATTGATTTGAGCATGGATATGGCTCACAGGCAACAGTCCTGTAGTTTAAACCATTTGGGTCAACACCCTCCAAACATCTTTGCTCAATCTGTATCCACAGATAGTAAAAAGGGAAAGTAGGCTAATAAGGAATTCATGCAGCAGAGAGAACATTCTTGCTAATGACACTCATACAAAAATGTAACTTTTTTTTTTTTTTAATAAAAACGAGTTCACATTTGAAACAAAAATACAATATGAAGTTCTTTCATCCACTGGTTGCTGTGATCATGGTACCATCTTCTGGCTTATAGGAAACCCATCAAGGAAATATGCATTGTAATCGGTCACTTGTATTTTTAAAAGGTATAGACTTCTGGGGCTGTTCTGGTTTCACTACTTAATTGCTGACCAGAACCAGTACATACATCCCTTGTATGGCAATACTCCGATGTGTCAGATACATCAAATATTTAGTCCAGATAAGTAAAGTTTTTTGTAGAATGTCTTGCAGAAATCAGAACATGACGATATCACTTCCTGCGATACCTGAAACAAACAATATTTTATTAGGAAACAAAAAAAAAAAACAAAAAAAAACACATTTTTGAAGGCTAACCACCTCTGAACAACTCCGTTTTTACCCTCTGGTGTAACTGTGGACAGATTAAAGAAAAAGTACCATCCTATAAGTAAAACGTATTAATGCACATGGTTTACGAACATAGACCTTGGACTTGAGCCGGGGCACAGTTAGCTTAGCAAGGATGAAGAGGCTTTTATGCTTTTCTTATCCAGATCATCAGAGCTAAGCCTCAACACATCTAAATCAGTGCAGACATCTACAACCTGCTCTTCGTGGAAAAGGGTTTCACGGTCCCCATTACATTTCAGGACAGTAAAAAAACTAAACTACATAAAAACACTTCTACTTAAGACTGTCACTTGACATCAATGTCTGTTTATTAACCACTTTCCAACCAGGCCAATTCTGACATTTCTCTCCTACATGTAATAATCATTGTTTTTTTTCTAGAAAATTACTCAGAACCCCCAAACATTATATATATTTTTAGCAGAGATCTTAGGGAATAAAATGGCGGTCATTGCAACTTTTTATGTCACGCGGTATTTGCACAGCAATTTTTCAAATGCGTTTTTTTTGGAAAAAAAAGTTTTATGAATTAAAAAAAAAAACAGAACAGTAAAGTTAGCCCAATTTTTTTGTATATTGTGAAAGATAATGTTACGCCGAGTAAATAGATACCCAACATGTCACGCTTTAAAATTGCGCCCACTCAGGAAATGGCGCCAAACTTTGGTACTTAAAAATCTCCATAGGTGATGCGTTAAAATTTTTTACTGGTTACATGTTTAGAGTTACATTGGAGGTCTTGGGCTATAATTATTGCTCTTGCTCTAACGCACGCGGCGATACCTCACATGTGTGATTTGAACAACGTTTACATATGCGGGCGCAACTA
>BLSH010502822.1:977577-991453 GCA_018402905.1 Glandirana rugosa
GGGCCCCCGCCCCCCCCCCCCCCTGTTAAATCCCCTGCCCGCAGACCCCGAAACCAATGTCCAGGGTTGTCAGGAAGAGGCCCTGGTCCTCATCAACATGGGGACAAGGTGCTTTGGGCATTCGGCCTGGTATGGCCAGGGAGTGGGGGTTGCTCGCTCGTCCCCACCCCCTTTCCTTGCCTGGTGTTCTTGGATAAGGGTCTGGTATGGATTGGAGGGGGGAGACCCTTAAAATCCATACCAGACCGAAGGGAACTCTTGGGTTTTTTTTCCATTTTTGCAGGGGTTCCCCTTCAAGATCCTCTGCACACAAGTTGCACAGCAAGTCTGATCATCACGATCAGACTTCTGGTGAGACTTCTATTCAAATCAATGGGCTCCCATAGGGAAACACTGATTTTAATTAGAATGTAGAGAAATGCCGCTGAAAGCTAGAGCTAAAAAATGCGACTTGACGCCAAAGCAAAATGCGGATAAAATTGTGTTAACGTGGCTTTTTTCCTGCCATCGGTACTAGCTTTACAACTCGTTTTTATGAATGTCCGTGTGTATGAGGCCTAAAATTGCATATGCCTGCGGAACGGTGACAAACCATGGTACCTAAAAATCTTCATTAGAGACACATTAAAAGCCTTTACAGGTTATCAGCTTAGGAGTAGAGATGGGCTCGGGTGTGTTTGAAATCTCACATGCTCGATCCTGCCATGAAGCCAACACTGCACATCACTAATCAAAGGCAGTGAGAAATTTCCCAGTCCACAGCTGCAGCACTGCCTGTGATTAGCAGTGTGCAGTGTCGGCTTCCTGGCGGAATCAGGCAGTTGAGATTTCGAACACGCCCGAGCCCATCTCTACTTAGGAGTTACACAGAAGGTCTAACGCTAGAATTATTGCCCTCGCTCTCACGTTTGTGACGATATCTCATGTGTGGTGCAATCGCAGTTTACATAAACATGCAGGACCTACATTCGTGTGGGCAAGGGGACATGCGTGCTTAAAAGCGGACGGGAAGTGGCTAAAGGATATTCCACTTGTTTGTTTGAAGGCCCACAAAATTACTAAGAGAGTCGTTTAACCGTTCTGAATATATACAGTTGCTCTGCATTTCACTCACCGTTTTAACTCCTTGAATATCCAACCCTCGAGCTGCCACATCTGTAGCCACCAGAATATCGATCTGCTCATCTTTAAATCGTCTGCAAAATAGGTGTAAAAGGGCAAAACAATTGCACATTTCCCCAGTGGTTTTAAGATCAGTCTTGGTGATTATATCTTAAAGTGGAAATTCACTCTCTCAATCAAGATTGAGAATTTTTAATCTTTATGCTGCTGGCATTAGTAAATTCCAGAAGTAAATGCTACATAAATTATCTGCCCTTGTTCAAGATGGCCCACTGCCAGAAATGCTAGGGGGTATGTTTCAAAGTTATTTCTCAGCAAAATAATGCCTGGAGACATGGATGGATGAGTTTGCTTTGAATACAAAAAATTAATTAAATTATGTTTTTGGTTTGTGGTACTCGGATGTAGTGTAGTTCCGCTTGAAAGAAGAATCTTGTTACCTGAGGGCCTCCAGACGCTGTGTCTGTGAAAGATTTCCGTGAAGCTCACCAACTCGCAGACCCATCAGACCCAGTAGTATGTGCATTCGGTGTGCTTGTTTCTTGGTTTGTGTAAAGAGCATAACGTGATCCTGGAAGGTGCGGGTCAGGAGAGCTGAAATAAAAGGTTATCGTAGTTTAGAATACCTTGATTTTGTAGATTTAAAGTAATGATTTTGTATTGACATGGTAGCTACCACTTAGTTCTTTAACCACTGTGTAACGTCTTTTTACTGCGGCGGTGTGGCACGACAGCGCAAATCGCTGTTTATAAAACGGCAATTGGCGCAGGCTCGTCGCACTCTCGTGCCCGCCGCGTGCTCCCTGAGTGTGGCCTCGATGTCTGCTGGCGACCTGCGATCGCCTGTTAGAGAAGAACGATGGGGAACCGCTGATGTAAACACAACAGTTCCCCGTTCTGTCAAGCGGCTTGACAGTGATCTACTGATCCCTGTAAATCGGGATCAGTTAGATCTGTCATGCCGCTGCCAGCCAAGCCCCCATATAGTTAGAACACACACAGGGAACACAGTTAACCCCCTAGATCGCCCCCTACAGGTTAACCATTTCCCTGCCAATTACATTTATACAGTAATCAGTGGCTATTTCTAGCTTTGATCGCTGAATAAAAATGTCATTGGTCCCAAAAATGTCCCATCTGCAGCCTTGAAAAAAAATAATAATTTAGCAAAAAACGCCATAAATCAATTCTCATAGTTTGTAAACGCGGCAACTTTTGCACAAACCAATCATACGCCTATTGCGATTTTTTTTTATACCACAAATATTTTTGGACATGTATTATAGCAGAAAGTAACAAAATAGTATTTTTTTTTTCTTTTCAAAATGATAGCTCTGTTTGTTTATAGTGGTGATCAGAAATGTCAGTTAAAGTGACGCAGTGCCGAAATTGCAAAAAAGTGCTCTAGGAAGGGGGTAAATCCTTCCGAGGCTGAAGTGGTTAAATAATTTAAAAAACAAAGGGTGTGGGCTATATTGAAAATGGTAGTTGAGATAAAGGCTGCAGACGCATAACGGAGTATGTAGATCCTAGGAGAGAGAGACATGGGATTAGGCCTTGTTCGCGCAGGGCGTACAATAGCATTGGCCCTTACACCCTTGGCAGGCAGTTCCATTGAGGTCTATTGGGACACAGAGGCTGCATGGACACAGCCGCTGTGTCCCAATAGGACATCCATGCAAGTGCGTGTGTGTCTCCAAACTCACCCTGCAGGTAAACACATCACTGCACGTTTGTACAATATTGTATGCCCTGTGGTGAATGAGGCCCAACTACAGCATTATAGGAACATGAGAAAAGCAGTTTGCATTCAGACTCTTTAGCTCTGATTAAATTTGTACTAACTGATAGAGTCACCTGCATGTGCAAAGCTCAGCTTTAGTTGTTGAGCTCCGTAGAGGAGGTTACTGTACTTGTTGGCTGTAAATCTGGAGTACAATAATGCATACAGCTGACAAATTTAGAAAGCTTTTTCTTTTTTTTTTTTTTTAAATCGTTATTCCTGGCCATAACAAATATAGAACATATGTAATAAAGTAGTGTAATGGACTGATCAGATCTGCTTTACACACCACACACAAGGGCTTCCCGATCCCCTTCACGGTTTGGTCGGATCCTCACAAATTCTTGGCGCAGGAATGGGGCCACATCTGTGTTACTATTTACAAAGACACGCACTGGATTGCGAAGAGAAACAGCAGCCAAATCTTGAACCTGTAAAAGGAATGCAAATGTCAATAGGCTCATATGTCTTTAAGGAAACCTGAGAAAACAATCAAAAGATCCAAAAGACAAAAAGGCAGCCAAATGTATAATACACAACTTTATTTGCCAAACTTGACCCAACCCCTCTCTGCCTCCTAAGCTGATCCCTTAGGCTAAGTTCACACCTAGCATCTTGTGAACATGTGTTTTTGCACGTTTCTGCGCTACATGCATAGGGCAGCCCATATATTTAAAGTAGAACTATGGTCAAAATGAAGAAATCAATAGGTTATTTACCTATACAGTCTGTTAAACAGATCACTGATTATTTTGCAAAAAGCAGTAAGGATGGTGAGATCTCTACCTTGTCCGCTGCTGTCATGTGCACTTCCTTTAGTGAAGTGACAACTTTATTTCCTGTTTTTTGAATTGCCTGTGTTAGACTCATGTTGTCCCCATTTGCGTCTATCTCTGTGCAAAAAACGTCCTGACGTCACTGGGGGAGGGGCTAAGTATCACATGGGAAGCTGAGGGATTTCATTCTACATAGAATCATGATTAGGCTCTGCCCACGATCAGCCCGTGAAGCCCCGTGCACTCCCACTTATGTCCTGACTTTGCCCGCCCACTGCTCTAGCTCCTAACTCCTTCTGTTCTGCCGGTTTACAAATTACCAGAAGAGTGCAGACAGAGAGAAGCACACAGATTAATAGACTGATCTGTGTGCAAAGTAACCTGTACTATCCTGTGCTGTGGTTATATAGCACACACCCAGCTATTGATTAGCAGATGGGTGTGTGTTATGTAAAATAGACTGAGCATGATAGAAGTCTGGAACACTAAGGTGTGAATGGAGCCGAAGTCCTGTTAGAGAACAGGTAAATTCTGATAAGGAAGCAGGATGGCAGGTCCAACTTTTTTTCTTTCTGAAATTCTGATAATCACAAGGGCCATCTTCAACATCAAAGTACAAGCAATAATATGGTTTTCCCTCTACTTGGAAAGGAGGAACAAAGTCCAGTTAAGGCCCCTTTTACACTTGTGGGACTTGTCCTGCGATTTGGGACTACAAAAATCACATGACAAGTCGTACCCCATGATTTCCAATGAGTACCATTCATATCTGTGCGACTTCAAGTTGCAGTGATTTCAAAGTATCCCCTGCACTACTTTGGTCCGACTGATGTGACTTGAGGTCCATAGACCTCAAGAATACACAGGCAGTTCTTCAAGGAGCGGAAACGTTGTGCAACTTTCAGGTCGTACAAGTGTGAAAGGGACCTAAAGCAGATTTTCCAACAAGTTCTTAAGCCAAAAACAAAATAAACATTAGAAGCCTATTAAGAGATACATTTTGTTGCACGATTTGCTTTCCCCCCACAAGATGTCCTCAGTCTGAGGACATGCATCAATCAACCCACTTACGTGAACCCATGTTGCCCCAGACCCATCCGAACCGGTTATCAGACAGTGAAATGAAAAGCAGCTTAACTCAGTGTCACTCTGCTCTTTCCTGCTACAAGCATGCATCCTGTCAGCATATGAATGGATTGGCTTCTTGTACTGGAAGTTTCCTAAATGGACGCACAATGCGGCGATCTTACACAGAAGTGGGAGCAGATACCTGGTTTTGAGTGGAGCTCCGCTATAACTACTAAAAGATAAAACCTGATCTGCACCCAAAATGCCCACTGTACATCATTAGAGTCGGTTCACTCAAATGTGTAAATTTCAGTTAAATGACCTGACAGCTTCTTGGGAACACGATGAGGACTGTTCTTGGGTCTCCACACCTGTTGTGGCCAATGGAAAGCGTTCCTTCTTTCCCTAATTACTATTTAGTTTTGTTGTAATGGGAGGAGCTGGAACACAATCCTGACGGGAAACAACCCAAACTCCCAGGTAGACAGGATTAAACTTAGGAACTATGGCAGGGAGATATATCTGAAATATAATTGTATTACAGACATAAGGCAGGGGGGTTGCATCAGGCCTTCCAGCTCCATCTCTAACAACCCTTTATTACATTTTTTGTTTTTATATGACAGATTACAGCGTCACCTCTTCGGACATAGTTGCAGAGAAGAGTAGTGTCTGCCGCTGGTGGGAACAAAGTCTAATGATCTCTTTCATTTGTTCTTCAAAGTATTCATCCAGCATCCTACACAGAAAATTTAGAGAACAATTATTTCTCTGTCCATATGAGATAGTTATTCATCTGTTACATGTTGAAATACCAACATAAAACACCTTTGAGATGTTACATTTATTTTGTGCTGGTCTTTGGAAAAAAAAAAAATATATAAATATATATATATAGTGTTTATTTGTGGTCTAATGAGGTCAGCACATACTGTATTTGAAGGAGGATTACTCTCTCCCGGTCATGAGCTGTAAAATGATCAAAATTCTAAATATTTCTTGTTTGGAGGATTAGAACAAGCTGTGATGCAAAATAAAGGCCTTGCTCTCATATACTCACCTATCTGCTTCATCCAAGATCAGCACTTCAATGGCACCGAGGCTGAATGAGGGGCAATTGTGCAGATGGTCAATGAGCCTCCCAGGGGTGGCAATCAGGATATCAGGACCAGCTCGTAAGGCTGCTTCCTGTGACTTTACATCCAAACCACCTAGAAGATAGGAGAGATAAAGATTTACTATAAAAACAAAGCATAGCAAGTGCAGTAACTACAGAAAATACAAGTAAACTGAAGGGGATTCCCAGCTTACTTGGAGAATTCATTTGGAGCTCAACCTGCTGGTAAAATGTGACACTGGTTCAGAATAGTTAGGCTTCAATGTTCATAGCCAGTCAATCCCTGGTTGCCCCTTCATGAAAATTGCAACCACAACATCTATGATCATGCCAAGGCCCAAACCCTATTGACCAGTAAGTGAGATAGGCGGCCTCACCAGCCAAGTGAGGTGGGCCAGAGCACAACCATGGTTGCAAATTACATAGCAACAAACCCCTGGGCTTGAGAATTTCAGGGTCCTGAGGCCATAAGTATGAAAAAGTGAAGTGTGTGGGTAGTCAACTGGAGATCTTTCCTCCGCATTACCACATTCAGCTTACCAGAGGCACACATCGAAAGAATAACTTTAGTCCAGTGGAAAAGCCTTTAAAACAGCGCTTAGCCGAGTTCTTTATTAACCACTTCAATACCATGAACACTTCCCTAAAAGACCAATTTTCAGCTTTCAGTGCTGCTGAGCTTTGAATGACAACTGCGCGGTCGTGCGACGCTGTACCCAAACAAGATTTTTATTATTTTGTTCCCACAAATAGAGCTTTCTTTGGGTGGTATTTGATCACCTCTGCGGTTTTTATTTTTTGCGCTATAAACAAAAAAAGACCGAAAATTTTGAAAAAAAAGCTTCTCCGTTTCTGTCACAAGGCTTTGTAAAGAAGTACATTTTCTCCATCACTGATGAGGCTACACTGACGGGACCTGATGAGCCAGTACTGATTGGCACTGATAAGGCACATATATGCAGCACTGATATGCAGCCATAGGTGGCACTGGTGGGCAGCAGATGACAGATGCACTAATAGGGGCCCATTCCCTGGTGGTCTAGGGTGGCATCTGAAGTTGGCACTGAGTGCCATCCATGTTGGGCACTATGCCCCTTACCTGGTGGTCTAGGGTGGGCTCCCTGGTGGTCAGGATTGGCTCTGGGTGGGCACATCCCTGGTGGTCCCTGGGCAGGCTCCCTGGTGGTCTAGGGTGGTGATCCTAGAGGGGCTGCGCTGATAAGCTGTCAGGAGAGCAGCCAATTGGCTCTCCACTACTTGCGTCTGCAGACGCGAGTAGTGGAAAAGACTTTAAACGGCATTTCCAGTTTACACTGTGACCAGCCGTTATTGGTCATGGCTGATCACATGGTAAAGAGCTTCCGATGGAAGCTCTGTACCGAGATCGGTAATGGGGTGGGTCAGAACGACACACCGCACCACCGATCGCTGCGATGCGCGGCCCCACAGGCACGCGCCGGCACGTTATCCTGCTGGACGTCATATGACGCCCAGTCAGGATAACTGAACCACTTCCAGGCCGTCATTCTGCATACGGCAGTAGGGAAGTGGTTAAAATACAGTAGGGTCATTATTTGTTACTGTGCCCGCCATCATATATGTGGAACATTTTAAATACAGTATTGGTCATCACCAATAATGCCATAAAGAAATAAAGGGCCATGAGTGGCATTTAACCGGCTCTTGCCCGCGTATAGTCAAATGACGAGTGAGAGGCGAGGAGAGCTGATCAGCGGCATCTCCTCACAGGGGAGACATGTAAAGGTAATCAGGGCACTGATCTTCAGTGCCCTAATTACAATGCAGCCCCAACAGTGCCCATCAGGTATACCACTCTGTGTCCATCATTGAGGCTAATCTGTGCCAGTTATGACCGTGCCCCCCATGAGTACCGTCTACAAGTGCTGCATATTAGTGCCACCTCATCAGTGCCGCCCCATCAGTGTCTATCAGTGAAGGAGAAAAATTACTTATTTTACAAAAGTTTCGGTCTTTTTTTGTTTCTTTAGCAAAAAATAAAAAACCCAGCTGTGATTAAAATACCACCAAAAGAAAGCTCTATTTGTGTGAAGAAAATGATAAACAATTAATTTTGGTATAGTGTTGCATGACCGTGCAATTGTCAAGGTACGACAGTACTGAGAGCTGAAAATTAGCCTGGGCAAAATGGGGGTGTAAGTGCCCGGTATTGAAGTGGTTAATAAAGTGAACATTCAGTTTCTTAGTTCACTGCCTGCCAAGTCTAAAGCCTAACTACTTCTGCTTTTTAAAATAGGCTACCAGAAATATACCCAGTGCACTCACCAACAGTTAAGCAGCAGGTAACCTCTGAGAACTGGGCCAGCTGTTTGGTGACTGTATGCACCTGAATGCCGAGCTCACGTGTTGGGACTAGAACCAGGACCCTGGTGACCGGTGCTTCCCGTGGCTTGTAAATGAGACGCTCCAGAACTGGAAGCATGAATGCAGCTGTTTTACCTGTTGGAGAAAAATGACAGCAAAAAAATATATATAATATTAGGTGCTTTGCTAATGACAAGTTGCATTTAAATCAATACCTGAACCCACAAAAACTGTCATCACAAACACATGTCACTCAGCTGCTAGCTTTAAAGCAGGACTCGGCACCCTTTATTCTGAAGGCTCAGTCCACCTGAAAGGCATTTTATTTTATTTTTAGATAATGCCTGGCAGGCTGAATCAGCTGCTGTATTCAAGTGATCCCTTTCCATAAAACTCTGTGCCTGTCCAGCCTGGAAGTTTGAGTGTTCCCAACCACTGATCAGCATTCCACCACCTTCTGCATTTTTCACAATCAAAAGAACTAAATCCATTAGGCAGAACAGACAGAAGTTTCTATAAGGCCCATTACACACAGCGGCTCTGATCAGGTCCACCTATCAGTTTTTCAGGCAGACCTGATCGGACGGTCCATTGAATGTTAAGGACAGGCTGGTGTAAACAGACTTAAGTCTGCTCACACACACCTACCTCCAGGTCTAATCCAGTCTGCTCATAAAAAAAAAAAAAAAAAAAAAATAATAATACACACACATTATATTATATATGTAAGGGGATCTGTCCTTTTCTCTGATAAGAGGATAGTTGGGTATAAACAGACAGCGGGGTGCATTTACACCTGGTCGCCCATAGAGCAGAGCTGGCTTTGTCTGTGTACACTCTGCTTTGATCATCTGATCGAAAGGTGTTCTGTGTTAACTGATCCCCTGCTGATCGGGACAGAGTTTGCCCCATCTGAGAGGGGACTAACAGTCACAGCAGGTGTACAAACTTTGAACCTCCTGGTGATCTCATCAACAGAGCTCCCAACGTACATCAAACTGTCAGGAGTCCTGAGTTTGCCAAGAATCAGAAGAGCCATTATTTGGATGGACTGATCCTTTAACATAAATGTAAACTGAAGCACCACACCACTCCTAAGCTTTATTCCAAAAATGTCCAGGGGACAATTAAAAAATAGTCCAAGCGTTTCAGGTGTCCAAAAACACCGCTTATTAAATGAGGTAAACTTGAAGCAACAATATAAAACAACCTCAGACAAATGAGAGAATGATTAAAAAAAAAAAAAAAAAAAAAAAAGGAAAGGGGGATTAAGGAGGATAGACGCAGAGTGGACTCCCATAGGACTTCCATTTAAGAGTCCCATCTAGGCCTCAGCACCTATAGTCAGGGGATCACAGTGAATGAACCACGGAGTTCAAAATTTTGAAAAAGGTTTCAGTGCGTCCCTTCAAATTGGCTGTTAACTTAATCAACTGTATATCAGCTACCCGATCCAAGTGTAGGTGGAGAGGTTTGCTTCCATGTGACAGGGATGTAGGTATTTGCACTTTTTCACCTTATGGGACTATATTTATGCATTTTCACCTCATGAGACTATTTATGCATTGTTACTATATCACTCACAATAGTTACTAAGTTTGCTCCTTTTGTAATGATATAGTTACAATGCACAAATATAGTGGCTATTATGGGTGATATAATGACAAAGCACAAACATAGTCTCATTAGGTGAATGTTTCCTATGTATGTGCCTTTTCACCTCATGAGACTATATTTGTGCATTGTCACTATATCACTCATCATAGCCACTATATTTTCTCCTTTTGGGAGTGAATACTGACAATGCACCTATATGGTCACATGAGGTGAAAATCTCCATTGAATTCCATTATAACAGCCATATTTACTTTGATAACCCTCATTCTCTCTGCTCACCAGTCCCAGTAGCAGCACAGGCACAGATGTCTCTTCCCAACAATCCCACAGGGATACAGGCCTTCTGGATAGGAGTGGGCTGTGAGAAACTAAGAGCAGAAATGGCCTGTAACAGAAGACACAGAACTTCCATGAACACCAGTATATTGAAAACAATTCCCAGAATGTTTTGCAGAGGTGGATGCTGAATATGAAAACCAAAATGCCATCAAACTCAACTGAAACATTTTAAGGGCTAGCTAAGACTTAATGATATGTGAGAAAGTAACCCTAATCAAGGGAACAAACTGTGGTTCCTTTATATACACCTTTATATACACAGATGTCAACCTTATACTCCCTTCGTAACTGGCATAAAACAAGCATGCAGTTACCTTCAGAATCCTGACCATGCCAGTGAGACTCATTGTCTAGATACGGAGGATGCCTTTTTGAACACGCATCAGATCTCCATATGGACTGACATCCAGATATCTGAACTGATTGAACAACAGCCCTGAGGAAGGGGGATGCCATTTGACCCCCGAAACGCGTTGGCATTTTTTACTATTCTTCCTACCGAATAAAATCCACTTTTACACACCTTTGTCTCGGGCGCTCCATTCGTATCTAGGATTTGATCTTATATGTGAATCGACACGTCAAGTCGTTTACAGCGGTAGCAGCCCAGGCCCCGCAAGAGGGCGTACCATCAAAATTTCCAGATCACGCCTCATAGAGGCACTGGATATTGGGGATCTACCCCCATCTCCCTATGGACGATATCCCCAAACGAGGGATTGTGTTTCCAGTGCGGTCTACTTTCCATTCTTTGATCATCAGTGAGACTCATTGGGTAATGAAGGTATAGGTGAGAACCTGAAGCTGGAAACTTCAAAAGAAAGTGGTGCGAACAGAAATATGAAATTTCTAGGTAAATGCTCGGTACAATAAAAAAAAAAAAAAAGTGTTGATGTATTGAATATATTAGAAAAAATGTTGCACAAGTGTTTATCTAGCAATGGTATTGACCATCATTTTTTATTATGGCTATAGCAAATGCTCAGTATATATAGCAGCAGCTTTAGAAAATAAATCAGGCAAGTACAACTTACAGCAAGAAGACATAACATAGTGGCCACTAGTAAATCCAGTAGGTCACACTATGTAAACAGTGGGCTAGCATACCATGACTAGATCCAGCGGCAAAAGCCAGGGCCCCTGAGCTTCACGTTATCTAAAGCCATAACTTTTATTCCTAGCATTAGGTAAAGCAGTGGTCCCTTTTGGACCTCACATACCACTAAATTCACAATTTTGAATCCCATGGTCCATGGAATCCCTAACATGAATTTTACATGCCTTATACACACACAATGCCCTGTCAGCGTGCATCAAGAACACCACTGGAAACATTGGGCGTATAAATCTGTCACAGTGTTGATTTGCAGCAGAACCCCTGGGGAGCATTAAATTGTTCTCGTGGTTCACAGGCCGCTGGTTTGGGACCGCTGAGGTAGAGTGCGAAATGGTTTAAACTTCTGTCAATTTATTTATTTATTGCCGTCTTGTCCCACTGGGGCAATTTCATTTCAAGTTTTGTTCCAAGGGTACAACAGGAAGGGAACTTCCCTTTAGGGGTGTCTGCAGAATAGGTATTCCTATTGGAAGCTTTGCTCTCCATACGTACTGTAAATTTTTGGAGTTGTCATCACTCTTTGTCAATGGTCCCCAGGACACAGAGAGCAAGAATTTCCTCACTAGAGCCACAGAGACATGGTACCTAAAGTCCCCAACCAATGCCCTTCACCTACCGGAAAAGTGGTATAGAAGCAAACTATGGGACCCCCATAAGCTACTGCAACATCTGTTACTCCTGTTTTTATGCAAATGCTTCTATAAACCTAAAATATTCTAAAAAGGCTGAGAACTGCATATCCGTATTTAAAGTGGATGCAAACCCGAAAAAAAAATAATAATTCTGCCTGGTAGAGTATAGCATGTCATATCATCTGTGCCCAGTCTTGCCACAAAGAGTTCATCCAAATGTGAGTAATGAGCTTATCTCTTTTCAGGAAGAGAAAGTCTGACTAACAGGGAAATACAGTGTCGATCCATCCCTTGCTCTGTGAGTGACAAGCAATGTGCTTATCTCCTTCACACAGCAGAGAAAGTTTTACACTTCCCCCTCCCTCCCTTCTCAATGTCTCAGTATAGAGGTGGGTGGGGAGGCTTGTGGCATCACAACTCCACCCACTAAACACAGAAACCCTCTGATTTCAGAGTTTTACAGAGCTGCTAGTGCTTACACAGGAAGGACATTTGAAAGGTAGGGATAGATGCAGGAGGCTTGCATGTATATATACATTAATACTGTGTCATTCGTTTATACTGGGTGGGTGGTGGGTTTACATCCACTTTAAGGCAAAGTGCGTCGCATACTAGTACCTTTAACAGGGGTCGAGACAGATTCATGTCCTGGAAAGTCAAGTTTTCATCAAACTGAGAAGCATCTTCAAAAAAACCAGAGCTCTAAAAATAAAAACATATGCATGAATAAAACATCTTAACTGGTAATTAGAAGGGCACAAACACACACACACACACACACACAGCTGCTGCTCAAATAACACACGTGTGCAAAGGCAAAAAGGGTGGACTTTAAGGCACACATGCTGCATATATAGGTCACTGGGCACCCAATGTCTATGTCGAAGACAGCTCTCTGTCCCCACAAACAAATGGTAACTGGCAGGACTGGCTCCCGATAACGTGACCACCGTGACAGCGAATTACAGTGGTCACATGCTCGCTGATTCTTCCTGCTCCACTGGGCATCCAGAACTTTTTAAAGGGACACTGGGGCTGGGTGGGAAGGGGTAATAACTGGTTTACGATCTGTAGATAGCAT
This sequence comes from Glandirana rugosa, assembly GCA_018402905.1. Taxonomy (NCBI): domain Eukaryota; kingdom Metazoa; phylum Chordata; class Amphibia; order Anura; family Ranidae; genus Glandirana; species Glandirana rugosa. The sequence goes on from BLSH010502822.1 coordinate 990,573, forward strand.
GCTTGTGGAAGTCTAGACAATTACTGAAGTCAGTTATTACACAGCATGGGCACAGTTGAATTCTCAGATTAGGTATTTATTGCAGTTTGGGTTCTCGTTGGCCAGATTTCACCAACATCATTTCTGGTCATAATGACAAGCAGTAAGGAAATTTCTTCAATAAGGACAGACACAGCAAAAACCTGTCAGTGTCCAATCTGTCCCCTATCAAAGAACATACAAAATCAAAAACCATTTTGCTGGAGTTATTCTTTAATTTGATTAGGTGAAAAGTTAAGACAGGTTGGGTCACAGTCATAAAAATATCTTACCCCAGTTCCTTTTTTCTTCTTTTTTTCTTTAACTCTTAGCGTATCTGAATGAGAAAAAAAAAAAACGCAAGTCATGAAGATAGGGGCGCTTGTATATTACTTTATCCAGTTGTGGACTGGCCGCTCTACACTGAATCACATACATGTACGTAATCCAGCATTTCCAGGTAAGGCACGCACACCCCATCTGTATCGTCATTCGGTACAGCACAAGTCGGTCAGCAGGACCTGGTCAATGATTTATGGCTGGGACCTGGTTGGTTTAGGGAATCACAGTACAGAGCCCTGTGTTTACTAACAAGCAGCACACGTTACACATTGTTAGGCACACAGTTAACCCTTTGATTGCCCCTTGATATTAACTCCTTCCCAGCCAGTGTTGTACAGTGACAGTGTATATTTTTATCGCTGTATTAGTGTCACTATTGATGTCAATGTCAGTCAGTTTCCACCCAGTGTCAGATTGTCCACTGCACCATTACTCTCCCACTATAAGACGCTGACCACCGCCATTAGCAATATAAAAATAAATAAAAATTACTATATATATATATATATATATATATATAT
>BLSH010502822.1:1034838-1052452 GCA_018402905.1 Glandirana rugosa
ATACAAACATTTTCCTCCACGTTTCGGCCCGTCTTGTCTCACCGAAAGTCATTTAGTAAGCCTTGGCTCAGGAAGAGAATTTGGTTTTGAAAATAATCTCCTCTCAATATAAAATAACCCATCCAGTCATTTATTCATTTAATTTAGTTTGTAACCTCTTAGTTTATCCAACTGTTATTAATATATCTATTTATCTAATATCTATTTTGTAACTTGTTTCTTCCAATTTGCTTATATTGGACCATCCCAGAAGCCAAAAATTAAAAATTAAAATTAAAACATTAAAATAAAAAAAAAATAAAAAACATTAACAAATGAATAATTACAATTTAGATACAATAGAAGTGTTTTTCTACACTCCGCAGTTCAATCTTCCCATATAAGCCATTTTCACATGAAAGCCACTCTGTTCTGCCCGGCTTTGCACCTCCTTTTACAAACATAAGCGTATTTATAAGCACATTTCAAGCATTTCCACACTTTAAATTTACATACATATTTTTCATCATTTTTTATCATATTCATCACTTTTTCACACCCAAATTCCACGTCCTTTCACATGTTCATATTTCACTGTTTATACCTTACTGTTTATATAATTTTATAAATTTATATTTCACTATGTATACCTTACTGTTTACATTTTTTCTGCTCATATCTTACCATTTTAATTTTATTTCTATTTACCGCTAGTTTTATTTCTAAATAAATTAAAGGATATCAACCATGTTTTATTGATAAACAGCATGTCCCTTGCGGGCCCCACTGTTGTTCACGAAAAAGTCCTCACCACTTCTATCTTTACACATATATATATATACATTTTTTTAATATATATTTTTGATATATATTTTTATTTTATTTATTTTTTCCAACCCTATATATATTTTTTCTAACCCTCCTTTAACTAATTCCTTTAATAAAATTCTTTGTATTAAGTAGTTTTAATTAATTGTTTATGAGTCGGCTTGATTTTACCAATTTACTATTTCACCATTCTTAAATTTGGGGACGGCGTTTTACATTATAGTTTAATACATTATGTAACCAATAATATGGCCGCCCGCTTACCTAGCAAGCGACACATCACAAGCACATAACCAAAAACATGGCCGTCCTTTCTATGGAATGAGACATTTACACCTGTGATTGAACTCAGTATTTTATAGACCGGGAGCGTGACGTACAGGCACCGCTCCAGTAGACGTCCTATGAGGACACGGCGGATATCCTATTCCATTCAACGGTGACTGTTATCTTGCTGACATGTGAGTGTTTACTATATTTTTTCAATAAATACCAAACAATATTGCGTAAGAAATTGTTTCTACTTGCATGGTATTTCTATGGAGAGCATAACGAAGGAGGTGGAGATTCGGATGTTTTACCTGTGCCTGCACACAATTCTAGTGGAGGAATATAACCATCCCGGAGATACTACTAAGCATGTAACCCCTTCAGTGGGGAACGCTCTCTGGTGAGTGATCTCACGTTTGCAGTGCAGGAGGTGGAACGTCTGATGCACCATAACCCACACAAGAGAAATCAGTATTACAGCAAAGTGCACTTTTGGGATATCAATTAACAGGGATACAACTTGAAGAAATTTTTTGGCACCAAATATAGCACTTTAATTACAGCACTTGGAGATTGCTATTTTGCACGATAGAGACTCTTTACCTTGGCACATTAAAGTTTTGTGAACTGTATACCTCATGTCGTTTACTTTGCACTTTAACCCAATATTAACAATTTCCTCTTTTTGCACATCATTCTGTATATATCATTTTGCATGCAAATTGCACATATATTCCTGCATATAAGTTGTATATCTAATTTATTTTATTTAATTCAATTTATAATTTTTCTATTTACCAGTGGCAGCACATATGCTTTATGATTCATTACTTTCTTCTGTTTATATATTTACGTTATAATGGTCTTTTTTATATCAACTGTGTATAACTCCAACACCATTCAGCACTATTATTAGTTTTAGTTGTTTAACGTAGACACATATAATTTTCTTCATATTTTTATTATTCATTCTTTTTGTCCCATCGTTTCAATTTTTGCCATTTCATAGAGTCCGCCTACCCTTATGATAAGGGGAGACTTGATAGACATCCAATTTCTCACTGTTTTAATTCAATTCATTTTTATTTACCAGCTATCTGGAAATATTTTGTTCAGGATCATTTTAGTATAAATTAGTTTTACCCTAACTGAGCAGCGCCAATTCCACCTCTAATTTTGATGATATTACTGAACTACACATTTGTGGAGTTTCTGGTGGTGGCAGCAGCTCATAGAGAAAAATTCCTATCCGTTTTGCGCGGAACACTCAACACACATTTTTAAAGGAGTTAGACCTAGTCTCCCTGTTGGGATCTGTGGTACCTCTCTGGTCCACTTTGGCTGTCCTGGGACAGCCTCACAGATGAAGACTACAATCAAGCAGCCGTGCTGGGTGACAGGCTGGTTTTTAGATCCAGGTAGTCTCCCCAGCCGGCCAGCACGCATTCGATCGGATGCTTCGCAATGGGTCGACTGCGACAAGCCCTGACCGGACGGGGTGGCCCTGCAGGTTAAACACCCCGCCATCGCATGCTGTGTGCCCAGGGCCGACAGCTCCCTCCGGCCTAGCCGGGAGAGTGTAAGCTGTCTTGGGTGGGATCACCCAACTAGATGGGGTAAGTATGCCCCCCCCCCCTTCGGGTGCCCCCTCCAGGGTGAGCGTAGTGGGTGGTCTTCCCCCCTCCCCCACCCCTCCGGTACCCTGCTGTCGCATCCCCCTCACCAGGGCTCCCAGGGCGTAATGGCTGTATGGGCCCTAGCTGGTCCCCCTCCGCCTCATCCCCTGCCCCACCCCCTCCTCTTGTCTCGTGCTCGGCGGTCGGGATCGTCAGCAGCCATTTTGCCCGCGCCCGGCCCCCATTTTCTTGTAGCCGGCCGCATTTACATGCAGGGGATCGCTCGGTGGCCATTTTGGTGTAGCCACTGCGCTGGTACACAAGGTTTAGGCCTCTAGTGTGCATCGGCGGCCACTTTCTATATGTGGAAGGCCTGTGTGTGCAGAGGGGCGGTTCTAGCTGTTTCTGGCGCCGATTTACCCCCCCCAGCAAGGCGCAGATCTCCCTGGCGGCGGTGGCTCTTGGCACAGCGGCAGTGTGGGCAGCAGGAGCGGTGAAGGCAGCGACAGCCGCGGACTGCAGCAGCAAGCGGCTCCTCTCTGGTCGGGTGGTGAGTCCCCCAGGTGTGCCCCCTGTGACAAGCCTTGCGCAGCTGTGGGGTGCAGTGGTCTCCTGACAATAGGCCTCATTTTTCTGGGGCGGCCAGGGTGGGTGACAGTATGGCAGCCGACGCGGGTGCTTCCCCACCGGACCTCTCGGTGCCTGCAGCCAGCACCTCAGGGGCCCCTTCCCTTGTAGACGCCATGTCCACGGTTCTGGAGACGTTGGTCTCCCGGGTAGTGTCGCTATTGAACCGCAGGGATGCCAAAAAGCGTCCCTTGCCCCCTCCTTCTGGTGAGGACTTGGACCCCGAGGGGGGCTCCTCCATTGCGGGGACCCCTCTTGAGCTGTCGTACGGTGAGATCCCAGACGCCCCTGATAGTGAGGATGAGTCTGAGGCGTCCGCTGCTGCGCACGAGAAGGCTCTTGTAGACGCTCTGACCACCTCAGTGCGTGAGACCCTGCAACTGGAAGAAGCATCGGGACCCTCTCAGAGGGTGCCCGTCCCCTTCGGGTCACATAGACTGGGCCCTGCGGCTAAGGTCTTTCCGTATGTGGATTTTCTGTATAAGTTTGTTTATAGGGACTGGGCTCGGCCCCAGAGCTCCCTCCCCGTTCCGAAGCGTTTCGCTGTGCATTATCCCTTTGAGGATAGATTATTGAAGAAGTGGGCTTCCCCTCCCGTGGTTGATCCCCCTGTGGCCCGCCTGAGTAAGGTGACCACCATCCCGGTGGAAGGCACGCCGTCCTTTTCAGGACCTGGCTGACAGGAAGGCTGAAGCTTGCGTCAGATCCCTTTTTGTTCTAACGGGGTCTGCCATGTGGCCCATTGTGGCTTCTGCACTGGTGTCGCAAACTCTCACTGAGTGGGATAAGCTGCTACACAGCGAGTTGTGCAAGACGCAGGCGTCTCCTGAGTGTGTGGATCTTGCAGATCGCATGATCCAAGGGGCTCAGTATCTGTGCGATGCAGCCCTGGGCACGGCCCCCCTGATATCCAAGGCATCCGCGGTCTCGGTGGTGGCCAGGCGGTGGCTTTGGCTGAAGTGTTGGTTTCTAAGAAGGCCCTGGCGGACTTGTCTTTCCAGGGGGGCGGCTCTTCGGTGACCCCTTGGATGAGATGATCAAAAATCTCACGGGAGGGAAGAGCAACTTTCTCCCGGAGTCTAGGAGGAGTTCGGACCCCATTGCCGACAGGGCCCCTCCTTTCTGGCCCTTAGGCGGCCTTTTCGTCCCTTCCATTCCTCGGGCAAGGGTTCACAGCCCACCAGGGTCCCCACGGGTGGACAGAAGCGTTCCTGGCCGCGTAAGTGCGCCAAGCCAGAGGACAAGGTCTCCTCCTCATGAAGGGTTGCCCCGCCTGGTGTTCGGGTGGGGGGACGTCTCCTGGGGTTCGCAGACAGGTGGTCCTCCCGCATCTCGGACCGCTGGGTGCTCGAGGTGGTCTCCTCGGGGTACAGCATAGAATTCTGTTCCCGCCCCCCAGACAGGTTCTTTGCCTCCAACCTGCAGCTGCCTACGGGCAGGCTGCGGGCCCTGTTCAGCTGGGTCAAGGGGTGATTGTTCCCATTCCACGGGCGGAACATTCCCAAGGTTTTCATTCCAACCTTTTCGTGGTTCCAAAGGAGGACGTGGTTTGTCCCATCCTGGACTTTAAGGACCTCAACAAGTTTGTGCCGGTCCGCCAGTTTCGGATGGAGTCGGCCCGCTCGGTAGTGGCGGCCCTGCACCAGGGCGATTTCCTGGCCTCCCTTGACATCAAAGATGCGTACCTGCATGTTCCCATCTGCGCCCAGCACCTGCGCTTTGCGGTTGGGGAGGATCACTATCAGTTCGTGGCCCTCCCGTTTGGCCTGGCATCGGCGCCTTGGGTTTTCACCAAACTGCTGGCCCCAGTTCTGGCTCTGCTGAGGCAGAGGGGCATTGCGGTGGTGGCGTATCTGGACGACCTTCTCCTGCAAGCGGAGTCGGCTCCAGGTCTCAGGGACAATGTGACGATCACCCTGCACACCCTGCAGGAGTTCGGATGCGTGATCAACCTCCCGAAGTCAGTTCGGATTCCGTCCCACCGCCTGGAATATCTGGGGCTGATCCTGGATGCAGCCCAGTCAAAGGTTTTCCTTCCGCCAACCAAGAGGCAGGAGCTTCAGTCGGCGGTTCGGTCCCTGCTGTCCCAGAAATGGACCTCACTCCGGTTTTGCATGCGGGTCCTGGGCCTCATGATGGCCTCCTTTTGAGGCGGTCCCTTACGCTCAGTACCACACCCGAGTTCTGCAACGGGAGATTCTCCTGAGATGGGACAGGTCCCCATCTTCCCTGGATCGTGTGATCAGGATGGATCACCAAGTAAGAGCCTGGCTGCTCTCGTGGCTGCGGTCCCCAGCTCTTCGGTCGGAGAAGTCCTTCCTCCCTCTTCACTGGACAGTGATCACGACGGACGCCAGCCTGACAGGCTGGGGTGGAGTCCTGGGGCTGCTCTCAGCTCAGGGACGGTGGTCTCTGGAGGAGTCTCGTCTCCTGATCAATGTCCTGGAATTGCAGGCGATTTGATGCGGCCTTGCCCATGGACGTCGAGACTACATGGGTGCCCTGTCTGGATTCAGTCGGACAATGCCATGGCTGTGGCATACGTGAACCACCAGGGCGGGACGAGCAGCTCGGCTGCGGCCTCGGAGGTAGCTCCCAACCTGCGGTGGGCAGAAAGCCTCGTTCCGGCAATCTCTGCCGTCCACATAGTGGACGTAGAAAATTGGCAGACAGACTATCTCAGTTGTCAGCGCCTGGACCAGGGAGAGTGATCCCTGAACCCGGATGTGTTTCATCAGATTTGTCTGAGATGGGCTGTCCCGTACGTGGACTTACTAGCATCTCATCTCAATCGGAAGGTGCAGATCTTCGTGAGCAAGACAAGGGACCCCCTAGCGGATGCGGCGGATGCTCTTGTAGCTCCGTGGGCTCGGTATCGACTCATCTATGCTTTTCCTCCTCTGACACTGCTTCCACGCCTTCTGCACAGAATAGAAACGGAGGGTTTACCGACCATTCTGGTAGCTCCAGATTGGCCACGGCGTCCTTGGTTCTCAGACGTAGTACGCATGGTGGTGGACGTTCCCTGGCGGCTCCCGCTTCACGAGGATCTTCTGTCCCAGGGACCCATCCTGCTTTACCATCTCTGGCTTTAACGGCCTGGCTATTGAATCCCAGGTGTTGAGGGATCGAGGGGTCTCGGACTTGGTGATTCTTACCATGTTGAAGGCCCGTAAGGCCACTTCACGTAAGAGCGACTTCAGGAACTTAATATGTACAGTCTGGAGGAAAGAGGGGAGACATGATTGAAACCTTTAAATACATCAAGGGGGTGAATAAGGTTCAGGAGGGCAGTCTTTTCAATATGAAACCAAAATCAAGAACACGGGGACATGACCTCAAACTAACTGGGGGGAAGTTCAAAACTAATCTTAGAAAGTATTATTTTACTGAAAGGGTGGTTGATGATTGGAATAAACTACCAACAGAGGTTGTGAGACAGTCAACAGTAAATGTCTTCAAACATGCTTGGGATAAACATAAATCTATAGTCAGACAACAAGGTTAATATAAAAAGAAAAAAAAAAAAGGGCAGACTCGATGGACTACTCAGTCTTTTTCTGCCGTCACTTTTCTATTTACCACCGCACCTGGAAGGCTTACATCGCCTGCTGCGAAGCCGGGGGGTGGAATCCTCGTTCTTGGTGTCTCGAGTTCTGGCTTTCCTACAGAAGGGCCTCGACCAGAAACTGGCGCTGGGTCAGGTTTCTGCTCTGGCGATTTTTTTTCAGCGTCCTTTGGCGACGCATTCATTGATTCGTACTTTCATGCAGGGGGTTCGGCATGTTGCCCCCCAGGCACGGTCGCCTTTGGCGCCATGGGACCTCAATTTGGTCCTCTCGGTGCTTCAGAAGCTGCCCTTTGAGAATATCAGGGAAATCTCTCTGCAGTTGCTTTCGCAGAAAGTGGCTTTTCTGGTGGCTATCACATCCGCCCGGCGGGTATCTGAATTGGCGGCCCTGTCTTGTAGGTCCCCTTATCTGGTCCTACACAAGGATAAAGCGGTCCTGCGCCCGTCACATTCTTTTTTTTTTTTTTTTTTTAATTCTTTTTATTTTGTATCCAGAAAACTGAACAGCTATATTACAAATATCTGAAAATATGGCCCAGTACAAAGGTCAAGCCGTTGAGCAGAACAATTGTCTAAAGGGGAAACCGCATGAGAATGACAATACCAGGATTCAACTTAACTGATACAGAGAGCTACCGTACCGCCACTGGAATAATACCAGGGGGGGCAACACAGTCTATATAATCATGCCTATTCCTCCTGTAGGCCATTAATACATTTTCAAACCTTCCATAAGGTATGGCATCATCACACATGCTAGCTAGCATGCATAGTATCCTGACGGGTATTACACATAGAGAGAAGGAATGAAGGCAGAGGGAAAGGAAACTACCAACGCAAAAAATGAAATGTATAGGTGGGGGAAGGGGACAAGAAAGAAAGGGAAGCACACATAAGGGAGGGGGGAGGAGACGAGGGAGGGGTCCAGCCACCCCCAATCCCAGATTCCCGTGGCAGACATGGAGGCCAACTCATCAGAGTCGGGTGGCGACCATGAACTAGACTGAGGACACCTCCGAGATGTAAGCGTCTGTGAACGCAAAGTGATTCCACGGCCTCCAGGTTTCCCTGTAGGCCTCCTCGGTATTATATAGAGTAGCTGTAAGTTCCTCCATATCCCTGAGGGCATTAACCCTGGCAAACCACAGAGCCTTCGTGGGGAGATTAGGATCCCTCCACCGGAGGGGGATGCATGCTTTCGCTGCATTCAAGAGCTGCATCGTCAGTGAAGCTTTGTATTTTCTCCTATGTTCACTGACAGACGCAGCTCTTCATTGACTTGTGGGGTTTATGCTTGTCCCACTAGGAGTTAGCTAGGCAGGGAAAAGAACAGCTGGCCCCTCCCACGGGGCCATCCTCTCTTCTCACATAAACCCTCCACATAGCATAGCTCATCAGTTTCAATGCCTAGTTTGCATAGGAGTTGACCTGGCTCCCTTAGGGGATTTGCGGTCTGAATTGTGATCGCTTTTTTACTTTTATTTTTTACTACTACTTCTATCAAGCAACAAAGTCTGCTATCAAGAAGCCGGTCGGGGCATAGAGAGTCGCTCGGACTCTGTACCTTCCCTGGCCTGGCCGACCGATGCAAGCCAGTCCCGCGGTATGGTGACCTGCTGCATCGTGCCCGTTCCACGCGGGCGGCCTGGGGTGACCCCCATCTGGGCCCAATCCCGGATTGCGGTCCGGTTCGGGCGTTTTCTTCGGCCGGCAGCATCCCGCCCAGGCAGGGGCGGAAGGTCTGCAAACGGGTGGCTACCCGCTGTGCCCCGACAGAGAGGTGAGTGAGAGTTCCTCCCTCCCCCCTTTCAGGGGCGGAGGGGGGGGCCGACGCCGTCTGTCACGATTAGGTTAGCCACTGGGTAAGGGCGCCATGGGGCCCTTTCCACCACCCCCTTCCCCCCCCGCCGCACCCGATGGTTCGTGCTGCTTTTTTGGGGTCCTCGCCGCCATGCGGTGATCTGCCACCATTTTGCGGTGGATCGCCGCCATTTTCCCGTAGCCGCGGACATGCTGGGCAGATTGAGCCTTCCCTCTAGTGCTCAGAGCGGCCATTTACGGTAGTGCACGTTCCCTGCAGGTGATTTCGGCCTCTAGAGTTTACTCGCCATATTGGAGTCTCCTGCTGCTGTTGCAAACGTTTTTACTTTCTCTTTGGAACAGTGTGTCTCCTGACAGGCGCAGCTCTTCTGACGATCCTCTTTGCAGGCAGCAAACAGCAAGTATAGCTGGGCTCTCTTGTGGGTGCTGGTGGCGGCGGGTGCAGTCCTACTGTGTGTCCCTGGTGCTCTGTGGGGCGGTGGTGTGCGGCTATGTGGGAGTGCCTTAAAGCTAGCATTCACCTGCATTTTGCTGAAGGTGTTTTTTGGGGGAAAAAAACAACGGCAGCCTATCCCGCTGGGACCGCTGAGGAGGATTCAGCGGCAACGCAATCTGCGCAAGGGGCCTTTTTGGACCAGCTGCGGGTGGTCTTCAGTGAGTTTCTCCCCCGGGCGGATGTCGCCCAGCAGGTCGCTAGGAAGCGTCCTCCACCCCCCTGTTCTTCTGGGGAGGGCTCTGATCCGGAAGTGGCCTCGGGGGTCACAGGGACCCCAGTGGACCTTTCTGATGGTGAACTGGACCCCTCGGATGGAGAGGAGGACCAAGGGGCAGCAGCTGCGCGCGAAAAGGCACTGGTATCCGCCATTATCACTGGTATTCGCACTACGCTGCGACTGAACCAGGATGGCAAATTGCAGACTTCTGCATATGTGTGTGGGTCCATCAGGCCCCCCAGGGCCCCTAAGGCTTACCCTTATGATCAATCTTTTGATCATCTGATCTATCGTGAATGGCAGTGTCTGCAACAGTCTTTTTTACTGTCAAAACGCTTTGCCACTCGCTATCCCTTTGAGGAAAGCTTTTTGAAGAAATGGGAGCGGCCTGTGGTGGACCCACCGATAGCCCGCCTGAATAAGGCGACGACCATTCCTCTGGAAGGGGCCCCTTCCTTTAGGGACCCGGCTGACAGGTGGACAGAGGCAATGTTAAAAGCTCTCTTCCTGGTAGCAGGCTCAGCTCTGCGGCCGGCCCTGGCGTCTGCCATGGCGGCACAATATCTGGCTGAGCGTATGGCGGAGCTCCAGAATGATCTGGACTGCGGCCGTCTGATGGATGCGCTGCAGAGAGCTGATTTTTTTTACATCAAGTACCTCTGTGACGCGGCCGTGGATCTGCTGCCTATGTTGTCTAGAATGGCGGTTTTTGCTGTCATCCTCAGACGGGTTCTCTGGTTACGTTCATGGTCCGGAGACCATGCATCCAAAAAAGGCCTATCAGATCTCCCCTTTCAGGGTGGATGTCTATTCGGCCCACAACTGGATGAGATCATTAAGGATTTCACAGGAGGTAAGAGCACTTTCCTCCCAGGGCCCCGGAGGCGTGAGTTTCGCCGTAGACAGGGGCCCCCTCCCTCGGGTCAGAAGAGGTTTTTTCACGCCACGGGCGCAGCGGGCAAAGGGACCCGATCTGGTAAGGCTGCTGCAGGGGCCGGTAAATGGCAGTGGCAGCGAAAAGGCGGAGGACAAGCCCTCCTCTGCCTGATGGGCTGCCTCCACCCGGGCTTCGGGTGGGGGGACGTCTTCTGGGGTTCACAGACCTGTGGCTTGCTCGCATTTCGGACCGGTGGGTCCAGGAAGTAGTGTCCACCGGTTACAGGATAGAGTTCAACACTCTACCCCCAGACAGGTTCTTCCCATCGAACTTGGGGCTCCCGCAGGCATGCCGGGAGGCCCTCTTCGGGGCGGTCCAAGCACTCTCGGACCAAGGGGTGATTGTGCCAGTGCCTCCAGCGGAGAGGTTTCGAGGTTTCTACTCAAACCTGTTCGTGGTCCCCAAAAAAGGGGGGGGTCCGGCCAGTACTGGACCTGAAGGCCCTGAACCGGTATGTGAAAGCGTGAAAATTCCGGATGGAATCGATCCGCTCGGTTGTGGCCGCCCTCCATCAGGGGGAATTTCTGGCGTCTCTGGACATCAGGGATGCGTACCTCCATGTACCTATTTGTCCACGGCATCAGCGTTTCCTTCGCTTTGCAGTGGGGGACCTCCATTATCAATTTGTGGCACTCCCTTTTCGGTCTGGCCTCAGCCCCTCGAGTTTTCACAAAACTGGTAACTCCGGTACTGGCGTTACTGCGACAGAGAGGCATTACAGTAGTAGCCTACCTTGCCGACTTGCTCCTGCAGCGGAGTCCACCTTGGCTCTGGAGGAGAATGTGAGAATCACCATGACCTTGCTGCAGGACTTCGGCTGGTTGCTCAACCTGCAGAAGTCGACGGTGTCTCCATCCCGTCGCCTGGAGTATCTGGGTCTGATTCTGGACACAAAGCAGGCAAAGGTGTTCCTTCCTCCGGCCTTGGTCCTTGGACCTTCCGATCCGCCTGAACTCCCAGAACAGGGCATCTCTGACCTGGTGGCTTCGGGACTCGGCGTTGACTCAGGGGAAGTCGTTCCTGCCCCTTCAGTGGGTGATCATCACCACGGATGGCAGCCTTTTAGGCTGGGGCGGGATCCTGGGGCAGCTACCTGCCCGGGGGCCGTTGGTCGGCGCAGGAAGCTCCCCTCCCCATCAATGTGCTGGAGCTGAGAGCGATCAGATTATGCCTATCTCACTGGACAGTGAGGTTGCAGGGTCGTCCGATTCGGATTCAGTCGGACAATGCCACAGCAGTGGCATATGTGAACCATCAGGGCAGCACGAGGAGTCCAGCAGCTGCGGCAGAGGCAGCTCTGATACTGTGTTGAGCGGAACGTCACGTTCCGGCAATCTCCGCCATTTACATTCCAGGCGTTGGAAACTGGCAGGCGGACTTTCTCAGCCACCAGACGCTGGACCAGGGGGAGTGGTCTCTCCATCCGGAGGTATTCACCCAGATTTGCCGCAGATGGGGGGACGCCGGACGTGGATCTAATGGTGTCTCGGTTCAATCACAAGGTGAAGACCTTTGTGTCCAGAACGAAGGATCCGTTGGCAGTGGCCACGGACGCTCTGGTGGCCCCCTGGGGCCGTTATCGCCTTCTGTACTCTTTCCCTCCGATAAAACTTCTACCGCGATTGATATACGCAGGGTAGTAGCGGAGGGAGTACCAATAATCCTGGTGGCTCCGGATTGGCCTCGGCGCACGTGGTACGCCGACGTGGTGCGAATGGTGGTGGACGTTCCCTGGCGGCTCCCGCTGCGAGACAATCTACTGTCTCAGGGGCCTATCTTTCACCCTGCTTTACCATCGCTGGCTTTGACGGCCTAGCTATTGAGTCCCAGGGGCTGAGGGACAGGGGAGTCGCTGACTCCGTGATCCCTACCTTGTTAAAGGCTCGCAAGTGTACTTCTCGCAAGATGTATCACCGCACTTGGAAGGCTTACATAGCTTGGTGCGAGGTGGAGGGTCATAACCCTCGCTCTTATGTGGTGTCCAGGGTCCTGACTTTTTTTGCAGCAAGGCCTGAACAAAAGACTGGCTTTGAGTACTCTCAAGGGCCAGATATCGGCCCTGGCGATTCTTATACAGAGACCTTTGGCTTCGCACTCGTTGATTCGTACCTTTTGTACAAGGTGTGCGACATGTGGCGCCTCAGATGAGGTCTCCGATGGCTCCGTGGGATTTGAATTTGGTGCTTTCTGTGCTTCAGAAGCCGCCATATGAAAAAATCAGGGAGATTTCCTTACAACTGCTGTCGCAGAAGGTGGCCTTTTTGGTGGCCATCACATCTGCCAGACGGGTGTCTGAGTTGGCGGCACTTTCGTGCAAGTCTGCCTACCTAGTCCTGCACAAGGACATGGCGGTCTTGCGACCATCTCCTTTGTTTCTTCCGAAGGTGGTTTCTTCCTTTCACATTAACGAAGATATTGTTCTTCCTTCATTGTGCCCACGTCCATCACACCCAAAAGAATTTGAGTTGCATGCCTTGGACGTAGTGAGGGCCTTACAAGTGTGTTTAGCTGCTACAGCTTCCTGGCAGAGGGTCCGCGCAAGGGTTTGGCGGCCTCGTCGGCTACTGTCTCTCATTGGATTAGACAGACCGTGACCCACGCATATTCTGTTCAGGGCAAGGATCCCCTTTTTCCGGTCACGGCTCATTCTACCCGGGCTGTTGACACTTCCTGGGCTTTCAGACACCAGGCCTCGGTGTCACAGGTGTGCAAGGCGGCCACTTGGGCCTCGGTACACACTTTCACTAAGTTTTATAAGATTGATGTGTTAGCATCTTCGGATGCTGCTTTTGGCTGCAAAGTTTTGCAGACCGCAGTGTAGGCACGTCTGGCGCCTCCTTAGAGGTTCTGTTGGGTACAGTTGCTGTTGTTTACCCACCCCTCTTTTTGACACAGCTTTGGGACATCCCCACAAGTCAATGAAGAGCTGCGTCTGTCAGTGAACCTAGGAGAAAAAGGGATTTTATTAAAACTTACCGTAAAATCCTTTTCCTCTGCGCCCTGTTTTCGGTACGGCTTGTATATGAACTGATGAGCTATGCTATGTGGAGGGTTTATGTGGGAGGGGCCAGCTGTTCTTTTCCCTGCCTAGTTAACTCCTAGTGGGACAAGCATAAACCCCACAAGTCAATGAAGAGCTGAGTCTGTCAGTGAACTCGGAGAAAAGGATTTTACGGTAAGTTTTAATAAAATCACTTTTTTTGATCAGTCTCTGTCAGGTGCAACAGGCACGCAGCAGGGTTGGCTTGAAGGTCCACAGCCGTAAGTTGTTGGATGAGGCCTGTGACATTTCGCCAGAACTGCTGGAGTTTGGGGGCAACCCCAAAAAATGTGAACCATAGTCCCCCTCCCCCCACCGCACCGCCAGCATGAATCCGCAACCTGCGGGAAGATAGTGTGTAAGTGGAAGGGAACCCTGTACCACCGAGTAAGAATCTTGTAGCTCGCCTCCTGAATCCTAGTGGGCAGTGAGGACTTCTGAGCAAAATAGAGGATTTTACCTCTTTGGGCTGGTGTGAGTTGCAGGGCCAGGTCAGCCTCCCACCCGGCAAGGAACAGAGGCACGTAGTCCTCCCCAGGTTGGATCAGGGTGGCGTATATCAGGGATAGGGAGTGTTGAACTGGTTTGCCTCTATGACAGATTACCTCAAAGCAAGAGAGGGGCGCAAGATGGCCGGAACCCGACCAGAACATCTGAGCAATGAATGTAACTGCAACCCACTCATGAAGTCCAGAGGGGGGCTACCAGGTGGGCCACATCCGAGTGGATGGAGGACGAGGACACCATGAAGTCCGTCAGGCGGGAATATCCCGCCTCAACGAGGCGTCTAAACTGCGACCCCTGCAGGCCTGTCATGAACTCTGGGTTCACCAGGATCGGGACCACTGGGGATGGATAGGGCGAGATGGTGGTGACCCAGAATGTCTCTCGGGCCACCCGAAGGGTGCTACCCAATGTTGGATGGGTCCCCAGATCCCTAGGGATGGGCAGGGAGAGCCACGGCCAACTCAGCGCTGTGCCCTGTGAATCTTCCATCTCCTTGGACACCCACTGCTTTTCTGCTCCATGACAGTGCCAGTCCACCATCCGGTTCAGGTGCGACGCAAGGTAATACATTCTAATGTCAGGGAGGGCTAGCACTCCAGAGTGCTTGGGGAGTGAAAGCCTGTGCAGGGCCTGACGCGGCTTCTGATGTGACCAGACAAACTTCCTGAACAACTGTGAGAGTGTTCGGAAGAAATGAGGGGGCAGCCATATGGGTATGGCTTGTAAGATAAACAATATGCGTGGCAGAACTGTCATCTTGAGGGCGCTACACCGCCCGAACCACGTCAAAGTTAGAGAGTGCCAATGCAAAAGATCCCTCCTAACCCTGGTAAGGAGCGGCTCATAGTTTGCTTCATAGAGTTTGGAAAGATCAGCGGTAATGTTTGTTCCTAGGTACTTAATTGCTGTGGTTGCCCAATGGAAGGGGAAAAAAGGGCGGATACTCTCAATCACTGCAGGGCCTACCGAAATATTAAGGGCCGCGGACTTACTGTAGTTCACTTGGAAATGCGACAACGCTCCATATGTCTGAAAGGTTGCATGAGGATTGGGAGGGTGGTGCGATGAAGAAAATCAGGTCATCGGCAAAGGCCGCCACCTTATGGGGTCCCGAAGGTTTACTGAAGCCCGAGATGTCAGGGTCAGCTTGGATCGTGCAGAGGAAAGGTTCAAGGGTCAAGATGAATATAAGGGGCGAAAGGGGGCAGCCCTGCCTCGTCCCATTCGTGATATCAAAGAAGTCCGACCGCGTCTCATTGACTCTAACTGCCGTGGAAGGTCGCGAATAGAGGGCAGATATCCAGCGCATCATCGATGTCCGAAGACCTAGGTGCTCCATAGTCGCTCAAATGAAGGACCAGTGGATCCGGTCAAACGCCTTATCTGCGTCTGTAGAGAGCAGAAAAAGCAGTCGTTTGGAGGTCCGAGCTGCATGGATCAAGTTGATGACCCGTACCGTGTTGTACCGTGATTTGCGTAAGGGGACAAACCCCACCTGGTCCTTATGAATGAGGCCTGGAATAAAGGGGAGCAGCCTATTGGCCAATGCCCACGCAAAAAGTTTTAGGTCCACATTCAACAGTGCAATCGGCCGGTAGCTGCCACACTGCGCTGGGTCCTTGCCTTCCTTGGGAATCAAGGAAATGTACGCCCTAAGAGCATCCACCGGCATTTCCCTCCCCTCGACCAGAGAATTGAGTGCCGTCACCAGATGGGGTAGAAGCGTAGCTGAGAACTCCTTATAATAAGCAGCCGTGAGGCCGCCTGGCCCTGGCGCCTTCTTAGGCTTAGTCTGAGCCAGAGCAGCCCCCAGTTCCTCCACCGTAATAGGTGCCTCCATTTCCTCCAGGGCCTCCTCCGGAAGTGTAGGCATGCCCGAGGCCTCGATATAAGCACGGATCCGAGTGTTAAGCGCCATGGCTGCTGCCAGTAGTGGAGATGGATCTAGGTTATATAGAGCCCGGAAGAATGAGTAGAATTCCTTCGCCATGGCGTCGGACCTGGTGACTTTCTGCCCCGCTGCTGTGACAATATGCAGAATGAAGGTCCGTGTGCGAGGACCCCGGAGTGCCCTCGCCAAAAGCGCACCTGGTTTATTGGAGAATTCATACATGGTCCGTCTCGCCCTCGCCAGTTTCTGTTTTGCTTTATGGAACAACAGGAAATTAAGTTCCTCTCTAGTCTTAAGGAGCTCGGCGTGAACCGCCCGGGCTGCCTTCGCTTTGTGTACCCCTTCCAGGCGACGCAAACGCGCAGTGTGTCCACCTGCGCCGACCTCTCCTTTTTTAAGTGGGTCCCAATCTTAATAAACATGCCTCTAATCACCGACTTGTGCGCTTCCCACACCGTGAGTGGACTGTCCACAGAGCCCGTATTTAGTTCGAAGTAGTCAGTGAGGGCCTTGGTCAGCTTCTGACGAATTTCAGGGGACTGAAGAAGAGACTCATTTAGGCGCCAAGTGGGAGGGCTCCGATCCTGAGAGTCCAGTTTGAGACAGATGGATGGGGGCATGATCCTACATCACAATGTCGCCTATCCGGGCTGACAGGACCTTCACGAGTTCTCTATGGGGGATCAAAATATAGTCTAGACGGGAATACGTTTGATGGACCGCTGAATAAAAGGAGTAGTCCCGCTCAGCTGGGTGTAGGATGTGCCAAGGATCAACTAGCTGCAGAAGGCTAAGTTCAGCCTTCAAGCCTTTAAGTCGGGAGAAAGAGATATGTGAACCCCCCCGTGAGGTATCGAGGGCCGGGTACATTGTGAAATTCAGGTCTCCCCCAAAGATGAGGAGTCCTTCCTGGAATTCCAAGAGGTCCTGTAATAGACTGCGCAAAAAGGAAATATGATCCACATTGGGGAAATATATGTTCGCAAGGGTCACCAAGACATCTCCAATCCTCCCTTTAACAAATAAGTAGCGTCCCCCTGGGTCCTGCCGCACCGCGGAGAGAGACCAAGGCACCGAATGTGCCAGAAGGATGCTGACCCCTTTTGCCTTTGATATCAGAGAAGGACTGTGGTATACCGTGGGAAACGCTCTGTTCCCCAATCTGGGGATCCGGTCGCGTCTGAAATTAGTTTCTTGGACAAACGACTTATGACCCATTCTTTTAAGGTCTGCCAAAAGTCTGGTGCGCTTTTCGGGGGTACCCAAGCTTCGCACATTCAAAGATGTAAACGTAATCGCGCCCACTGCCATGTCGTGTACCTTCTCGGTCGCGAGGACCACTTAAAGCAGTGTCCGGGAGATGGGGCGACAGGATGGGAAGGAAGGGGAAAAAAAAAAGGGGGGGGGGAGGGGAGGGGTGAGCGAGGTAAGAGGAGAGGGAGCGTAGGAAAGTGAAAGAGCAGAGATTCAGATAGCAGAGGTATACTAAAGGTAAACCTTACCTGAATCTCCGATGGAGTTAGAGAAACTCCACTTGAAGAAAGCCCTAACTTGGGTGGTGGTTAGAATAGACGTCAGAGCTACAGAGATGCATGGACTTGGGGACAAAAATGTGAGAGGCAGTCCAGCAACATGCCAGGCTGTAAGGGAGTTCTGCATACGGGTCCGCCCCTAGGGAGCTTGAGAATAAAAACAGGGCCATCAGCTAAACACAGGCGTTTAAGAAAAGAACATTGAAACAGATAAACAGGAGAGGCATCAAATCCACTACAACCTCTAAACATTCCGGGGGGGGGGGGGGGGGGGGGGGGGGG
>BLSH010502822.1:1082237-1095130 GCA_018402905.1 Glandirana rugosa
TTTGTAGGTCTGGGATTATAGGGGCTCCCATTGTCTCACAGGGGCTTTTAGTAATCTGATCTTTTGTTTAGCTACACTCACAACACTTACCTCTGATTTGTTTTCTAGTCTAATGATTTTCGGGGACACTCTGTTACCCTCGGGGATATTAGGGTCTGGATGTTTGCTTACTGACTTTGACAGCGGTAGGTGCAATTAAGAGTGTCTGGTAGGGTCCTTAAGTTTTTCTTTTTCTTTGTGCACCTTTATCCAGATCCAATCTCCTGATTCCACAAGAATGAGTCTTTCACCTTCTGATGTGAAACCTGGGGATGAACAAAACTGCTAGATAGAAGTGGATTAGAATCTGAGCCTAACCACAGGGTACCTTCCCTTGTACCACCTTGCATTTCCACTTTTTGTTCCCTTTTTTTCAGGGCATATTGCCTTTTGTGTGGGCGGAAGGAATATTTAGAGTTATGATTGCTGCATCCACAGTTTTCATTAACCCAATATCACTTTTGCTGGCTAATCAGAGCGTCAGGGGCAGAGTGGCCAGTTCTTCCCCTGCTACCTCTTGTCAGCAATATGTCCAATCATTTATCCTCCTTCCACACAAAACGTTCAGAAATGTTCAACACCTCTTATTATACATCTATAACCTGTATTCCCACCCTCTGCAATTCTCCAGGCATCATTCCAATCACACCATGCTCAAAGCTTCCCCGTAGGGCGCCTGAGTGAGATGTCGGGACAACAAAACCTGCTGCCTGTAAAATTTCCTAAGGGTGGGACCACATATCACACTCATATTGATGTTACTATTTCAATGACTGATTCAATTCTATACAGATCTAGTTTCTTCTATATTAACAAACAATTCATAAAACAATCATTAATCCTGTATTTTAAAATATTACACTTCATTACATTTATTACTTAAACCAATTTATAACATATATAGACAGCTATCTCCTATGATCTTTCAATATTGTCCCATCACATACTTATAAGTAAAGGTGTTCTAGTCTGGTCAACTATCTTGTACAAAATGCCCTTCACCGAAAGGTAAATTTGATTTTGGTAGGTGGGTGGAGCTTTTTTCCTTTCCACGCCCAATAGGCTGGACTGAAAAACTAAACATTTAAATAATTATAAAAAAAACATGGCTACCGTTTAGGAATTTACAGGGCGTTGGTCGCAATCGGCCATCTTTGCTTTGTTTCAAATAATGCTAGAATCACATAGCAAAACAGATTCTTTCAACTAAGATTTCACTTCTATACAAAAGTTAAAAAAAAAATCCCTATATTTCACAGAAGCAAACATTGTAATAGTTGATTTTCTATAAAATCAGAGAAGGGGGGGGTGTTTTAAGGCGAGCGCATACTGTCATACTCCAATGAACACATTCCTTAGGAGGGGGTTAGAGGGACTACTAACTCCAGCAAAGCTGCAAGTGGTTCTCTCCTCTCTTCTCCACTAACACAGAAATGTAGTCAAATATTTCTCACGTAAACTTACAAAGACTTTCTGACAAAAGCTTCTATCTTTCTCACTCTTTTACAACTGTCTTTTCACTTCGTCACTTAATCTACATACACAATTACCTCTCTGAATCACTTACATTTTCCCATCTGTATACAACACATACTATCACTTTCTTACAATTAAACTTTCCCAAAAAACTTTCTGACAAAGAGAGAAAAAAAAACCTTCTATTTTTCTCACATCAGCTTACTTACATTGTACTCTTTCATAACTTCAAAAAAAAAAACTTTCTTTTCCAATGTTTAACGTACATAAACCTTCAAATATATAAACCAGTTACACTTATCATTACCCATTTATCATCTCACTTTCACTATGGAACGGAATGCATTTAACCTCTTAATAGATAACAACACAGCCTACGTAACAACACAGAAAAACTCAGCATATCTTGCCTATTACGGGAAAAACATTACAGAACAACTTTGGCTGATTAAATCTTCTCTAGTAGTTGACCAGACGTAACACTCTAATTATATGTTTCCTTCTATCGGGACCAATATGTTGAAGCAGCAGCCCAGTAATCTGGGTGATATTATTCATTCAGCATCTGGGGTTCCTAATTACCACCCCCAGATTCCTAATCCTAAATTTCTCGGCTTCCTCAAGTCCCTCTGGCTGTATGGGTTGGAGCAGGCACCTTATAAGCAGGTGTCCCTCCTCTCTTGCTACGTCTTCAATTCCCGTTATACTACTACCTTGTTTTGCCGCTACGGGGTAGTGTACATTCAGTCTAAATACTAAAATATTAGGAATGTCTCTAACAGTGACTTGAGACCAAGGATCTCAGCTCTATAACCTCCTGGCACTGTTTTTAATAGTCCCCAACCGTTGTCATTAATGCCTAACAAAATTCCAGTCTTACAGTCGGGACATGACATGTCAGTTGTAATGTAGACAGTTAACCCTATGGTTCTAGAGAAAGCTCACAGTGCTCGGCTGCCACTCTAAGTTGCCTCAGGGTGCGCTTTCCATAAACATGAGCTGGTCACCTAGTACTTCAGTCAAACTGACGGTATGGAGCACGTTCACTCTCAACAAAGGATAGAACAGTCTACAGTATGTCACAGTTCAGTATACAGGTATATAATACATATTCACATTGAAATCAGTGGCGTTTGTCCAGTCTTACCACCTGGACTTTATACCACACAAACAAATTATCTTATACTTCTATGCAACAGTAAAGAAAAGCAAAGTAGCAAGATTACCCAAGACAGACTGACAATTATCAAAGTACACTATGTCTAACACAGTACTTTTCTGAGTCTCCTGGAGACTCTTTCCAATGAAATAAGCCACTACCCAGAGTGCGTAATTTCATATAATGGCTGCTACCCGGAGAAAGCCGCAGTTCCCCAATATTAAGTCTCCTGGAGACTTATTTTGGCCACTTACTCGGAGTGCGCCATAGTTCAGAGATCGGAACTAAATCAGAGCCCAAGAACACCCGGATAGACAAACAAAATTATGTTTTCTTACCCGGGGTCCAGAAGGGATGATGTCCGATCTCGGTGGGACCTCCACTTGTTAGGAACTGCTATGATAACCCTCGGCTATCATCTATCTGTCAGTCTGTCTTGAGTTCGGGCGCCCGAGAGAGACCGATTTTCACCCGAATAGACAATAGATGTAGAGACAAGTGTGGTGAAAACAATCTCTAATTTTACTGGCATGATGGGCGCTTTTATACATTTCATACAACGGGAGAATGCGTAATACATGTCTATAAAAAAATTGTCTAGTCAACCGTTATCTACACATCATGTTCTTTTTTCAAGGATAAGAAATTTTGTCATAGCCGCGGCCATGTTGTGGGCCGTTTGGCCTCGTGTGTCCGCTTTGGCGGCCATTTTGCCGTAGTCGCGGCCTATTGTCGGCTGTGTGCTGGGCCTGTAGTGACCACTTGGCGGCCATATTTGCTGTGATCCTAGGAGAAAAATGTGCGTGTCGGTGCCGTTTTCTCCTCTTCTCGGTCGGACAGCACAGCGACAAATACAGGCTTGTACAAGTGGCGGTTTGCACTCCTCCTGGGACTAGCGCAGAAGGGCACAAGAACAGCAAGTATAGCTGATTCCCCCTGGGGTGTCGGCGGTGGGCACAGTCCTCCTGGGTATTACCCGGTTGCTCTGTGGGGTGTTGGTGAGGCTGCATTGTGGGGGGGCGCCATGGCTTTTAGGTCAGGCGAGTGTTCAGGTGGCACAATGGTGACTGAACCTCGCGGTTCTTTTCTGGAGGGGTCCGTGGAAGCACAGGCTGTGCTGGGACCTGTGGTCCCCCTAGATCAATTGACATCAATTTTGGGGGAGTTTTTCGCCCGGGGGTACCGAGTCGTGCCAAGGGGGTGTCTAAAAAGTGTCCACCCCCCCTCCGTCTTCTGGGGAGGACTCTGAACCGGAAGGGGGCTCTGTGGTCACAGGGACCCCCGTGGAGTTCTCAGATGGTGAGCTGGAGCCTTCGGACAGGGGGCCCTCAGTGGCGCACGAACGGGCGCTGGTGGCCTCCCTGATCACCGATATCTGTGAGTCCTTTAGGCTGGACCAGGCTGGGGAGTCACAGGAGACTACCTACATTTGCGGGTCCTTTAAGCCGGCACGGGCCCCTAAGGCATATCCTTATGTCCAATTTTTTGACCAGTTTGTGTATAAGGAATGGCAGCGTCCGCACGCAGAATTCCTTTTCTTTGCCCAAACGTTTTTCTGTACGCTATCCCTTTGGGGACAGTTTGTACAGAAGTGGGCATCCCCCGCAGTGGACCCTCCGGTGGCTCGCTTAAACAAGGCGACGACCATTCCTTTGGAAGGGTCTCCATCTTTTGAAGATCTGGCCGTCAGGCGGACGGAGAAGGTGTCCAAGGCTTTGTTCTTGTTAGCGGGGATGGCCATGAAACTGGCTCTGGCGTCGGCCATGGTGGCGCAGTCGCTTATGGATCGTGCGACTGAGTTACGAGCCGGGATGGACTTCGGGCCTTCCTCTTCGGGCCAGAAGCGTTTTTTTTTCGTGCACCCAGTACAATGGGCAAGGGCTCAAGGCCCGGCGAGTCTGCCTCGGGGTCCGGTAAACGGCCCTGGCAACACAAGCCCGAAAAGACGGAGGACAAGTCCTCCACATGATGGGTTGCCCCCGCCCGACCTTCGGGTGGGGGGCCATCTTCTGGGGTTCGCAGACAGGTGGACTGCCGCATCTTCGACCGGTGGGTACGGTTAGTGGTGTCCTCCGGGTACATGTTAGATTTCAGCACTCTTCCCCCAGACAGGTTCTTCCCATCGAACTTGAGGCTCCCTCCAGGGCAACGGGAAGCTCTCTTAGGGGCTGTTCAGACGCTGTCCAAACAGGAGGTGATTGTGCCGGTCCCTCTATTGGAAAAGTTCAGAGGCTTTTATTCAAACCTTTTTGTGGTACCAAAAAAAAAAAAGAAAAAAAAGGTGAGGTCAGGCCAGTCCTGGACCTGAAGGCGCTCAATCACTTTGTGAAAGCGCGAAAGTTCAGGATGGAGTCTGTACGCTCGGTCCTGGCCGCCCTTCACCAGAGGGACTTCATGGCGTCTCTGGACAACAGGGGCGCTTATCTGCATGTTCCCATTTGTCTTCGGCACCAGCGCTTCCTGCACTTTGCGGTGGGGGAGCTACATTATCAATTTGTGGCGCTCCCCTTCCGCCTGGCCTCGGCTCCTCGGGTCTTCACCAGGCTACTGGCTCCGGTGCTGGGTCTGTTGAGGCAGAGAGGTATTGCCGTAGTGGCATACCTCGACGATTTGCTTCTGCGAGCGGAGTCAGCTTCGGCTCTGGAGGTCAATGTTGCCATCACCATGGCCTCGATGAGGGACTTCAGCTGGCTGATCAACCTGCAGAAGTCGGCATTGACTCCGTCTTGTCGACTGGAGTATCTGGGTCTAAACCTGGACATGGAGCAGGCGAAGGTATTCCTTCCTCCGGCCAAGTTGCTGACGCTACAAGCAGCGGTGCGAACCCTGCTGTCACATTGGGGGTCCTCCTTACGGTTCTGTATGCTGGTGTTGGGGCTCATGGTTTCACCTTTCGAGGCGGTACCTTACGTCACACTCGGCTCCTACAGGGAGCGTTTCTGTCACAGTGGGACAAGTCTCCGCTGTTCCTGGACCAGCTGATCACATTGGATCATCAGACCAGAGGATCGTTAGCCTGGTGGCTTCAGGCCCCGGCTCTAACGTTGGGTAAATCCTTTCTCCCATTGAATTGGTGGATAGTCACGACGGACGCCAGCCTATCTGCTCAGGGCCATTGGTCGGCGCAGGAATCCCGCCTTCCGATCAATGTGCTGGAGTTGAGGGCGATCAGGCTCTGCCTCTCCCACTGGACGGTAAGGTTGGGCGGCCTCCCGATTCGGGTTCAGACAGACAACGCCATGGCGGTGGCGTATGTGAACCATCAGGGTGGAACGAGGAGCTAGGCAGCGGCTGCAGAAGCGGCTCTCATTCTGCGGTGGGCAGAACTTCACGTGCCGGCAATCCCCGTCATTTACATTCCAGGCGTAGAAAACTGTCAGGTGGACTTTCTCAGTCACCAGTCACTGGATCAGGGGTAATGGTCCCTACATCCAGAGGTGTTCCGCCAGATATGCCACAGGTGGGGCACATCAGACGTGGACCTCATGGCATCCAGGTTCAATCACAAGGTGCAGACCATTGTGTGCAGGACAAGGGAACCGCTGGCGGCCGCCACGGACACATTAGTAGCGAATTGGGGTCGGTCTCGGCTCCTGTATGCCTTCCCTCCTATAAAGCTTCTAACGCGGTTACTGCACCCTGCTTTACCCTCGCTGGCTTTGACAGCGTGGCTATTGAGTCCCATGTGTTGTGGGATAGGGGTGTCGCTGACTCCGTGATTCCTACCATGCTTAAAGTGCGCAAGTGTACTTCTCCCAAGATTTATCATCGCACCTGGAAGGCCTATATTGCCTGGTGTGAGGCGGGGGGTTGGAACCCTCGCTCTTACGTGGTGTCCAGGGTCCTGACTTTTTAGTGGCAGGGCCTGCATAAAAGTTGCCATTGAGTACCCTCAAGGGTCAGATTTCGGCTCTGGTGATTTTTTCAGCGGCCTTTGGCGTCGGATTCTTTGATTCGTACATTTGTGCAGGGTGCACGCCATGTGGCTTATCAGAGACGGTCGCCTTTGGCGCCGTGGGATTTAAATTTGGTACTTCCTGTTCTGCAGAAACCGCCATATGAGAAGATCAGGGATATTCCCTTACTATTGCTGTCACAGAAAGTGGCTTTCTTGGTGGCCATTACATCCGCTAGGCGGGTGTTTGAGGTGGCAGCGTTGTCCTGCAAGTCTCCTTACCCAGTCCTTCACAAGGACAAGGCAGTCTTGCATCCTTCTCCTTCGTTTCTACCGAAGGTGGTCTCTCCTTTTCACATTAATGAAGATATTGTTCTTCCTTCCTTATGTCCGCACCCGTCGCATCCCAAAGAATTTGAGTTACATTCCTTGGATGTCATGAGGGCTTTGCGGGTGTACTACAGCTTCTTTTCGTAAGTCTGATGCGTTGTTAGTACTGACGGATGGTCCGCGCAAGGGATTGGCGGCCTCGTCGGCTATGGTTTCCCATTGGATCAGGCAGACCGTGACCCATGCGTATACTGTTCGGGTCAAAGTTCCCTTTTTTTCCAGTCACGGCTCATTCCACCAGGGCAGTTAGCACGTCCTGGGCTTTCAGACACCAGGCTTCGGTGTCACAGGTGTGCAAGGCGGCTACTTGGGCCTCGGTGCATACGTTTACTAGGTTTTACAAAGTTGATATTTCAGCATCTGCGGATGCTGCCTTTGGTCGCAAAGTTTTGCAGGTGGTGGTGTAGGCACGACTGGCGCCTCCTGTGAGGACTCTGTTGGGTACAGTTATGTTTACCCACCCCTCTTACCTGACACAGCTTTGGGACATTCCACTTGTCATAAGAAGGGCTGCGTCTGTCAGTGAACGTAAGAGAAAAAAGGGATTTTATTAAAACTTACTGTAAAATCCTTTTCTCTGAGTTCACTGGCAGACGCAGCCCTTCTTATGACAAGTGGGTTATATGCACATCCTACTAGGAGTAGACCTAGGCAAATAGAAAGAAAGCAAGCTGACCCCTCCCAGGGGGCCGTCCTCTCTCTCACATATAACCCCCCTGCTGTGCATAGCATATCAGTTCGTAACAAGCCGTACAAACGCAACACAGAGGGGAAGGTGCTGCGTCTGTCAGTGAACTCAGAGAAAAGGATTTTACGGTAAGTTTTAATAAAATCCATTTTTTTCTTGTTTACAAACTTTTTATACCATCTTTATTGTATCTGGGATTTAATCCCCTCTTGGGGGTAAGTTCATCCAGATCCTGTAGGACCAAATTTTTAAAGACATCCACATAGTGATTATAAGTCACAGGCGGATTCCATACTGATTTGGTTCCTTAAACCACTATCTACCCCTCTCATGGTTCCTGCTGTATTACTCAGAGGTCACAGGGTTATTGATTGATTAATTTTTCTAATGTTACAAAATGAGTGAAAAAAAAAAAAATAAGACAAATATAGTTGTCATTTTATTGAGTTAATGTTCTGTTCTTACTGTACTGTATACTATACTGGCAGGGGCGTAGCTTGAAGCTTGTGGGCCCCCGATGCAAAAGCTGACCTGGGCCCCCCCCCTCCCATTACTATCTGCTGCTCTTACAGCATGCTTGCCCTGTCACTCTGTGTAGGTAAAACTGGAAACTCAGAGTGCCCAGAATGGGCCTTGGCGGACCCCGGAGTTTACTGAATTGCCTACACAAGGTGACAACAGCGAGCACTTTTACCCAGGGACACTGTGATACTGAGCAGACAACCTCTGTTGGAGGAGGGAGACCTACCTGAATAATATGCGAGAAATAAAAGATCTATGGGGGTCAGCATCCTTATTTAAGAAATTAACCAGCTAGGCCAAACCTAATGGTAGGGAAAACGTAGAGAAAGAGAATGAGAATAAAACAAATGACGGTGCAAAAATCTAAACTTGGCCTACCTTAGTGGATATTGCCAGTCAGTAGAGCAATGGACAGAGTCCCCATTTCACATCAGAGCCCCCCATCACATCAGAGTCCCCCTGCATTGCATCAAAGCCCCCTCCCCTCCTAGAGTACCTCTAAACATCAGTCCACATTTCAGGTTGGTTTGGGAGGAGGGCCCCCCAGGAGATGTCGGGATCGTTTAAATTACAAAAATTTGCTGACTGTCTGAGTCTGTGGTGTCTGTGCTGGCCTGTTCTAATGTGTTCCCACATGAGAAAACTCTCCTGCACAGCAGCGTGTCTCTTACCTTAGAAGCTCCTGTCCTGGGCTGCTAATCCTGAGCCAGAACTCAGACGTCTCTCCTCCAGCCAATTTGGGGGGGGGGGTCTGGGGAGAAGGCAAACTAGAAGCTCTGGACTGGATTACAGAGCTCAGCTGGGGCCCTAGTAGACACAAGGCGGATCGGACCTGGATTCTGTTTCTAGGTATTTGTGGTTGTACATGCTGGGTTTTTCAAGAGCACAGGGAGACATGGGCCCCCTGGAGCTAAATACGGGGTTGCATGGCAACTCCTGCACCCCTTCACGCTACGCCTATGTATACTGTAAGCTGCAGCGCTGATCCGTTTATTGTGACAGCAACTGAGTTTGCTTTCAGAGTACATAAATCAATGACTACAGCTCTGTAAGAGGTGATTTTCATCAACGCCAAAAAAAAATATATATATATATGCCAAAGCACAGGGGCTGGGGTGGACAGTGGGCGGATCGCCCTTGTTTCGGCATATATATTTTTTTCACTTTTCTTGGCAGAGATTTCTTTATCCAAATCGATGTGAATGGTGGAATTTGTTTGGTCTCTTTTTTTCATTCAGTCCATGAACATTGCATGTATGGCCATCAATTGAAGTGGGTGGATGCAAGGCGGTATATTCTAATGGTGGGCATACCACACTTTTTCTGGCAGAGATTTCTTCATCCACATTGATCATTGTAAATGAAGGAAGCTGTTTGGTTCTCTTTTTTTGTTCAGCCCACAGGCTGCATGAAAAAAATTACAACATATGCCCAACAAGGACCAGTAACATACTAGTACGTTGCTGGACTGTGAGTAGTTATACTGGGATGTTGCCTGCAGGTTTAGGTATCATCTTAGTATCATTTTTTTCAGCCGGTGGTCGGCCTTTATGTAAAAGCTATCCTAGCAACAAATTAGCTGCTAGATTGTTTTCTTTCGTTCATTGACGGACACTGCCTCTTCATCTTGACATGCGGGTTATGCACCTTTTAGACTAGGCAGAACGTAGTTCAGATCAAAGCAAAGCTAGCCCCTCCCAGGGGGCAGTCCTCACTCAGTATAACCCCTCCGCCCTGCTAAGCACTTCAGTTTTTTTCTGCCTAGTGCAAGGAGTAGGACCTGGCTCCCTGCTGGGATCTGCGGTTCCTCGATTTTCTTTTTTTTCGCTCAAGCTATCTGATGAAGAATGCAATCAAGCAGCCGGCTGGGGGACAGGCTGGATATTCTAGGTCTAGGTAGTCTCGCCAGCACGGCCGATGGATGCGAGCCGTCCCTTAGCTGCACACGGGGTCGGCCGCATCAGGCCCTGTTCCGTGCGGGGCGGCCAGTGGGTTAAATGTCCCGCCAGCGCACTGAGTGAACGGGCTGCGGGCTCGCGTCGAGGTGTCGCATGGCCTGGCAGCTCCCTCCCACCTGTAGGGGCGGCAGGTCTGTCTCGGGTGGCTACCCACTGCGCCCGTCTGGAAGGGTGAGTACGCTTTCCCCGCTCCCCCCCTCTGGGGTGCGCCCCCCGCGGTGGGGGTGTAGGTGGCCACTGTTTTGGTCCCCCCCTCACCTCCCCATCCCATCTGCTGCTACTTGCTGTCCTGGGTCCCCTGGCCATGCGGCCGCCGCCATTTTTTCAGGGCCGGTTGCCATTTTGCTGTAGTCGCAGCCGGTTTGGCCTCTAGTGACCGCTCGGCATCCATTTTTAGTTGCTCTCCAGGCTGGCTAAAGCATGCTTCCTGGTGCCATTTTCTCTTCCTGGTTGGCGCATTCGGCACATGTGGTGGGGACTCGCAGGCAGCAGCAGCAGGAGAGCAGACGTTCAGCAAGTATTGCTGGCTTCTCCCTGGGGTGCTGGTGGTGGGTGTGGTGCGGGTCCTCCTGAGTGTTTCCGGGCCGCTGTGCGGGAGCAGCTTGAGGGGTGGTACTGTGGGGGGGGGGGCGTGCGGCTTGTAGGCCTCACAGGTGTCCCGGGGTGTGGCCCAATGGCTGCTGAACCGGGGGTTTCTAACTCGGAATTCTCTGCCGAGGCTCCGGCTGCGCTGGGACCTGTAGTCCCACTGGATAAATTGACATCCATACTGGAAGAATTTTCTGCTCGGGTGGAACCTGTCTGTGGTAGGGGGTTGGCAAGGAAACGTCCACCCCCTCCTCCGTCCTCAGGGGAGGATTCGGAGCCAGTGGTACAAGTCTCCGTTGTCTCTGGATCGGGTGATCAGGTTGGATCATCAGACCAGGAGGTCACTTGCCTGGTGGCTACGGGCCCCGGCGTTGAGTCTGGGGATGTCGTTCCTTCCCCTGGAGTGGTCGATTGTCACGACGGACTTATCGGGCTGGGGCAGTTGTCTGCCCAGGGCCGATGGTCATCGGAGGAGTCCCACCTTCCGATCAATGTGCTGGAACTGCGGGCGATCATGCTCTGCCTCTCCCACTGGTCAGGGAGGTTGCGCAGTCAACCTGTTAGGGTTCGCACAACGCCACGGCATATGTGAACCATCAGGGCGGAACAAAGCTTGGCAGCAGCTTCGGAAGCGGCCCACATTCTGAGGTGGGCAGAATTTCACGTGCCAGCAATCTCCGCCGTTTACATTCCGGGCGTTGAAAATATGCGGGCGGACTTCCTCAGTCGCCAGACTCTGGATCAGGGAGAGTGGTCACTGCACCCAGAGGTGTTCCACCAGATTTGCCAAAGGTGGGGCACGCCAGACGTGGACCTACTAGCGTCCCAGTTCAATCGAAAGGTGCAGACTTTTGTGTGCAGAACAAGGGATCCATTGGCAGACGCTGCGGACGCCCTTGTGGCTCCGTGGTCTCGGTACCGGCTTCTTTATGCCTTCACTCCTCTCAAGCTTCTTCCGCACCTGTTGTGCAGGGTAGAAGTGGAGGGAATTCCGGCTATCCTGGTGGCACCGAATTGGCCTCGGCGTCCTTGGTACGCTGACGTGGTGCGGATGGTAACAGATGTTCCCTGGCGGCTCCCGCTACGCGAGGATCTGCTGTCGCAGGGACTCATCCTGCACCCTGCTTTACCTTCGCTGGCTTTGACGGCCTGGCCATTGAGTCCCAGGTATTGAGGGATAGGGATGTCTCTTGAGTCAGTGATCCCCCACCATACTTAAGGCGCGTAAGTCCACTTCATGCAAGATATATCACCGCACCTGGAAGGCTTATTTCTCTTGCGTTCACTGACAGACGCAGCCCTTTTTATGACACGTGGGGTTTATGCTCATATTACTAGGAGTAGACTAGGCAAAAGAAAACAAAAGCATAGGTTGGCCCCTCCCAGGGGGCCGTCCTCACCTTAGCATATAACCCCCTGCAAGACAATAGCATATCAGTTTTAATTGCCTAGTGCAAGGAGTTCCCTATGGGATCTGCGTTCTTCTGAGTTTTTTTCTGATGAATACTGCTATCAAGAAGCCGGCTGGTGGTATAGAGGATGTCTAGAATCCAAAAACTTTCCCCAGTCCGGCCAACGTTTGTGCTAGCTACCCTTAGCCTTGGCGGGGACACACCACATAGGGCCCGTTCCATGCGGGCCACCAGTGGCTGATCCCACTTGTGCCCAGTGACTGGTTTGTTCCTGTCCAGTGGCCTGGCCAGCAGCATCCCTCTCCGTAGGGTTGCAACATCATCCCTTTAATCCAGGACACATATGAATTACACAGGTTCTGAGGCTAATTTAATGCAGATAAGGCACCAAGTGAGTTTAATTACCACCATAATCAGAAACAGAACCTGTGTAATTCATATGTGTCCTGCATTAAAGGGATGATGTGGCAACCCTACCTCTCCGTGGGGAGGAAAGTCTACTCCGGCAGGCTACCTGCTGCGCCTGTCGGATCTGTGAGTGGACCCCTCTTCCATCCTAGGGGCGCGGAGAGGGGCACCTGAGCAGCTTCTGAGGTAGCCGGCCGGTGGGGGCTTATTAGTGGGGACGCATCTGGGGTTAAAATCTCCCGTTCCCCCCTCCCCCCCCCCGCACGGTACCACACCCCGCACTGACCGTTTTGGGCACTGTATTCAGGCAATTCACCGCCATTTCGTGGTGGATCACAGTTCGTTCGCCGCCATTTTG
>BLSH010502822.1:1095140-1105775 GCA_018402905.1 Glandirana rugosa
GGTGGTTAGTCGGTCCCTCTGGGCCTTCCTAACGTGGGTGGTGATGGTCGTGGGTCCCTCTCGGTCGATATGAACGACAAAAAATATTCAGGCAATTCACCGCCATTTCGTGGTGGATCACAGTTCGTTCGCCGCCATTTTGCCGCCATTTTGCCGTAGCTCGGCAGGTTTTGATGGCAGCAGCCATTTTTCTGTAGCCCATGCGGTTTCAGCCTGTCCTCTGGCGGCCCCCAGTGGCTTTTCTCGGTATTACGGGGAAGTGATAAAAGCGGCAGAGGCACTTCCGCTTTCGCGTGGACAGCGTGGCTGACAGACGCGGTGGTGCAGGCTCTTCAACGCTGATTCATCAAAAAACAGCAAGTATAGCTGGCTCTCCCTGGGTGCTGGTAGTGGTGGGTGCAATCCTTCCGGGTCTCCCTGGCTGATTGGTGGGGTAGAGGTGGTGGTCACACAGTGGCGGTGCCGGAAGTCTGGGATGTCAGAAGCCGGCAGTGCTGTAGCAGGGGTACCTGTGGCGCAACAATCCACGCCGGGGTCCCTGGTGTCCTTGGAACAGCTGAGGGCAGTATTTGGTGAATTCTTTCCCCGGGCGGGGGACCCGACTCCGGGGGGGCCCCAAAAAACGCCCGCCCTCCATCATTCTTCGGGGGGAGGATTCAGAACCAGAGAGCGCCTCGGTGGTCATGGGAACCCCCATGGAGCTATCAGAGGATGAACTGATACCCTCAGACGGTGACGTTAAAAGATTTCGGTTGGCTGATCAACCTGCAGAAGTCATCGTTGACTCCATCCTGCCGTCTGGAATACCTGGGCGGTGCAGGTAAGGGTGTTTTTACCGCCAAACAAGCTCCTGACACTTCAGGCAGCAGTGTGAAACCTGTTATCACGCCAGTGGTCCTCCTTACGGTTCTGTATGCGAGTGTTGGGGCTCATGGTGTCGGCTTTCGAAGCAATACCTTACGCCCAGAGTCACACTCAGCTCCTGCAGAAGGCGATTTTGTTGCAATAGGACAAATCTCCCCTATCCCTAGACAGACTGATCAGGTTGGGGTGGTGGCAGATGTTCCGTGGCGTCTTCCACTTTGCAAAGACCTACTGTCTCAGGGGCCCATCTTGCACCCTGCTTTACCCTTGCTGGCTTTGACGGCTTGGCTATTGAGTCCCAGGTGTTGAGGGATAGGGGTGTCTCTGACTCTGTGATCCCTACTATGATTAAAGCATGTAAGTGTACTTCACGTAAGGTTTATCATAGGGCCTGGAAGGCCTATATTGCCTGGTGTGAGGCGGGTGGTTGAAGCCGCCCCCGCTCTTATACGGTGTCCAGAGTGCTGTCTTTTCTGCAGCAGGGACTGGACAAGAGCCTGGCGTTAAATACGCTTAAAGGACAGATTTCGGCCCTGGCGGTTCTTTTTCAACGACCCTTGGCATCACATTCGTTGATCCGTACATTTGTACAGGGTGTACGTCATGTGGCTCCTCGGATACGGTCGCCTCTGGTGCCGTGGGATTTGAATCTGGTGCTTTCTGTGCTTCAGAAGCCACCATATGAGAATATTAGGGACATTCCCTTGCAGTTGTTGTCGCAGAAAGTGGCTTTCTTGGTGGCTGTTACGTCCGCTAGGCGGTTGTCTGAGCTGGCAGCATTATCCTGCAAGTCACCTTACTTGGTCCTTCATAAGGACAAAGCGGTTTTGCGACCTTCCCCTTCTTTCCTTCCGAAGGTGGTCTCTTCTTTTCATTTGAATGAGGATATTGTTCTTCCCTCATGGTGCCCTCCCCCGTCGCATCCCAAGGAATTTGAACTACATTCTTTGGATGTGTTGAGGGCCTTGCGGGTGTATTTGATTTCTACAGCTTATTTTCGGAAGTCTGATTCTTTGTACTGATGGAAGGTTCGCGCAAAGGCATGGCGGCCTCATCAGCTACCATTTCTCGTTGGATCAGGAAGACCGTGACCCATGCATATGAGGTTCGGGGCAGGGTTCCCCCTTTTCCAGTCACGGCTGATTCCACCAGGGCAGTTAGTACTTCCTGGGCTTTTAGACACCAGTGTCTCAGGTGTGCAAAGCGGCTACTTGGGCCTCGTTTACTAAGTTTTACAAGGTTGATGTTTCAGCATCTGCGGATGCTGCTTTTGGCCGCAAAGTATTACAAGCGGCAGTGTAGGCGCGACTGGCACCGCCTGAGAGGGCTTTTTTTGTTGGGTACAGTTGTTATAGTTTGCCCACCCCTCTTGATTGGCACAGCTTTGGGACATCCCCACGTGTCATAAGAAGGGCTGTGTCTGTCAGTGAACGTAAGACAAAAAGGGATTTTATTATAACTTACCGTAAAATCCTTTTCCCTGAGTTCACTGACAGACGCAGCACCCACCCCTCTGTTGAGTTTGTACGGCTTGTTACGAACTGATATGCTATTGTCTAGCAGGGGGTTATATGCTAAGATGAGGACGGCCCCCTGGGAGGGGCCAAGCTATGCTTTTGTTTTCTTTTGCCTAGTCTACTCCTAGTAATAGGAGCATAAACCCCACGTGTCATAAGAAGGGCTGCGTCTGTCAGTGAACTCAGAGAAAAGGATTTTACGGTAAGTTATAATAAAATCCCTTTATTGTTTGGTGTGAAGCAGGGGGTAGAACCCCCGTTCCTTTTTGGTGGCTTGGGTGCTGGCCTTTCTTCAACAAGGCCTGGATCACAAGCTGGCATTGAGTACACTCAAGGGGCAGATTTCTGCCCTGGTGATTCTTTCAGTGTCCGTTAGCGATGCACTCCTTGATTCGTACATTTGTACAGGGGGTACGTCATGTGGTCCCTCAGGTGCGGTCGCCCCTGGCGCAGTGGGATCTGAACTTGGTACTCTCAGTACTGTAGAAGCCGCCTTACGAAAGGATCAGGTACATTTCTTTACAGCTGCTCTCGCAAAAGGTGGCCGTCTAGGCGGGTGTCTGAGTTGGTGGCTTTGTCTTGTAGGTTTCCCTACTTGGTCCTGCATAAGGATAAGGCGGTGCTGTGCCCATCTCCTTCGTTTCTACCGAAGGTGGTTTCCTCTTTTCACATTGAGGACTTTGTTCCTTCTTTGTGTCCGCGCCCGTCACATCCTAGGGAGACTGCTTTGCATTCCTTGGACGTGGTTAGGGCTCTGTGGGTGTATTTGATGGCCACTGCCTCCTTTCGGAGGTTGGACGCGCTATTTGTGGTCGTGGATGGACCGCGTAAAGGGTTGGCGTCCTCATCGGCCACTATCTCTGGTTGGATCAGACAGACTCTGACCCGTGTGTATGCTGTTCGGGGTCAAGAACCCCCTTTCCGGTCACGGCTCATTCCACCAGGGCGATTAGTACTTCCTGGGCTTTCCAACATCAGTCGTCGGTGTCTCAGGTGTGAAAGGCTGCCACTTGGACCTCTGTGCACACCTTTTCTAAGTTTTACAAAGTTGATGTGTCAGCATCTGCGGATGCTGCTTATGGCCGCAAAGTTTTGCAGGCGGCGATGTAGGCGCATCTGGCGCCTCCCAGAGAGTTTTCCGTTGGGTACAGTTGGGTACAGTTGTTGTGTTACCCACCCCTCTTTTGTTGACACTGCATTGGGACGTCCCCACATGTCAAGATTAAGAGGCTGCGTCTGTCAATGAACGATTGAGAAATAGGATTTTTTGACTTACCGTAAAATCCTTTTCTCTGAATTCATTGACGGATGCAGCACCCACCCCTCTGTGGTTTTTGAGTTTGTACTGTTTGTTACGAACTGAAGTGCTTAGCAGGGCGGAGGGGTTATACTGAGTGAGGACTGCCCCCTGGGAGGGGCTAGCTTTGCTTTTGCCTGAACTACGTTCTGCCTAGTCTACTCCTAGTAAAAGGTGCATAACCCACATGTCAAGATTAAGAGGCTGCGTCCGTCAATGAACCAGAGAAAAGGATTTTACGTTAAGTCAAAAAAATCCTATTTCTCAATCGTTCATTGACGGACGCAGCCTCTATTCTTGACATGTGGGGTTTATGCAGCTTTCACTAGGAGTGGACTAGGCAGAATGTAGTTCAGCTCAAAGCAGACACAGCCCCTCCCAGGGGACAGTCCTCACTTAGCATAACCCCTCCTGCCCTACTCAGCAACTCAGTTTTTATGCCTAGTGCAAGGAGTAGGACCTGGCTCCCTGCTGGGATCTGCAGTTTCCCATTCTTCTCATTTTTTCTTTTTTCAAGAATTCTGATGAATACAATCAAGTAGCCGGCTGGGTGACAGGCTGGATATCCTAGGTCCAGGGAGTCTCCCCAGCGCAGCTGACGGATGCGAGCCGACCCTTAGCTGTATGCGGGGTCCGGCCACGTCAGGCCTCGTTCCGTGCGAGGTGGCCGGCAGGTTAAACGTCGCGCCAGCGCACCTAGGACCGGGCTCCCTGTGTCGATGTCACGGGTGCTGTGTGGCCGGCAGCTCCCCCCGGCGGGATGGCAGGACTGCTTCGGGTGGCTACCCACTGCGCACGTCTAGAGTGGTGAGTAACTCCCCCCCTCCTCCTGCGGAGGGCCGGGGGATAAGGGGGGGTGGCAGATGGTGTCCCCCCCCTTTTTCCTCAGTATAGGTGTTCTGCCTATCCTCCAGTTTGCGCCCCCCCGGGGCTGTAGCACTCCCTGCCAGCATGGGTCTCCCTGGATGTGCAGTGGGCGTGTTTCGGCCGCCATTTGCCTGTATTCGGTCACATGGGCGCACGGCCACCATTTTCCTGTAGCCGGCTGCATGTATGTAACGGCCGCCATTTTGCGGTGGCTGGCCGTTGCCTTCGGCCTCTAGTGCCTACGGTGGCCATTTTTGTGTGGTCCGCCATATGCTGGCTTAGATTGCAGGCTGGGTGGGCGGCCCTCCTTCTCTTGGCACGGATACAGGCCAAAGCGCGCTCCTGACACAGAGGGACAGGCAGCTACTGCAGCACAGGTCCTGGGGTGGTGGGTGAGTCCTCCTGGGAACCTCTGGGGCCCTAGGGCAGCGACTGTGGGGTGGTGTGGGACACACAAGTCCGGTGGTGTCTTCTGGGGTACGGGCTATGGCGGCTGAAGCTGGGGCTTCTCAGCCAGGGGTCTGCGGTGGGGACCAGGCAGCGCTGGGACCAGTGGTTCCGCTGCACACTTTGATGGCCCTCCTGGAGGGATACTTCTCCCAGGCAGAGCCAATTCGTGACCACGGAGTGGCGAGTAAGAGGCCACCCCCTCCTCTGTCCTCTGGGGAGGACTTGGAGCCACAGGGGGGCTCTGCGGTGTCGAGGACCCCTCTGGAGCTGTCGGATGGTGAACTCGGGGACCCCTCGGATGAAGAGGAGGAGCCCCCAGGAGCCACCGCGTGAACAGGCTCTGGTGGGCTCATTGGTCTCAGCAGTTCGTAAGACGCTGAAGCTGGGCCCGGCTGCGACTCCGGGGAGCGCCGTACGCTGTTGGGTCACATAAGCCGGCCCGGTCGCCTAAGGCATTCCCCTATTTGTCGTACTTTGATCAGTTCATTTACAAGGAGTGGCGGCGTCCTCAGGGGTCGTTTGCCATGCCTAAACGTTTTTCTGTGCGTTATGCCTTTGAAGATACCCTGTTGCAGAAGTGGAAGTCCCCGACAGTGGACCCATCTGTGGCTCGTCTGAACAAAGCAACCTCTATTCCGATGGAGGGCTCTCCTTCCTTCAAGGACCCGGCCAACAGGAGAACTGAGGCGGTGTCCAAGGCTATGTTCCTGGTCTGCACTGGTGGCACAGTCGCTTACGGAGCGGGCGACCATTGTGCACCAGACTTTGGTGACTCTCCAGGCCCCTCCGGAACCTGTGCAGATGGCAGACTAGCTGATCCAGGGCCTTAAGTATCTCTGTGATGTGGCCCTCGACATGGCTCCCATGCTGTCCAAACCATCCATGTTTGCAATCGTCATCAGACGTCTGCTTTGGCTTAGATGCTGGTCAGGAGACAAGGCGTCAAAAAGGGCCTGACGGACCTGCCTTTTTGAAGGGGGTCGTCTTTTTGGGGCATCCCTCGACAAGACCATTAAGGATTACACTGGGGGGAAGAGTACTTTCCTTCCGGAGCCCACAAGGGGCAAGGAGCCCCGGCGCAGGGCGGGCCCTTCCTTCTCCACTCAAAAGAGGTTTTTTTTGTGCGCCACGTGGTCTCACAGCCCGCCCTGGTCCCCGTGGGGGGCCAAAAGCGTCCCTGGCAGCGTAAGTCCGATAACGCGGAGGAGAAGTCGTCCTCTGCATGATGGGTCGCCCCCACCCGCGGTTCGGGTGGGGGGACGACTCTTACGGTTCACGGACCGGTGGACCTCACGCATCTCGGATCTCTGGGTGCGCGAGGTGGTTTCGTCCGGGAACAAGAGAGTTCCGTACCCAGCCCCCGGACAGGTTCTTCGCCTCCAATCTGAGGCTTTCCCCGGAACGGCTGCAGGCCCTGTTCGAGGCCTTGCACGTCCTGCTCCATCAGGGGGTGATTGTTCTGGTTCCTTCTGCGGAACGTTTCTAATCCAATCTTTTTGTAGTTCCGAAAAAAGATGGGGTCAGTCCTGGACCTGAAGGCCCTCAACTTCTTTCTGAGGGCGCGGAAATTCAGAATTCAGAAATGAATCTGTCCGGTGGCGTTTCGTCAGGGAGACTTCTTGGCCTCCCTGGACATCAAGAACGCTTATTTACACGTGCCCATATGCGTGCACCACCAGCGATTTTTGCGCTTTGCGGTGGGGGATCTCCACTACCAGTTTGTGGCCCTCCCGTTTGTTCTGGCCTCAGCCCCACGGGTTTTCACCAAGCTCCTAGCCCCAGTACTGGCTCTGCTGAGGCAGAGGGGCATAGCAGTAGTGGCTTATCTCGACAACCTCCTCCTGTGGGCGAAGTCGGCCTCAACCCTGTCGGACAGCGTGGACATCACCCTCAGTTTCCTGCAGGACTTCGGCTGGGTGATCAACCTTCCGAAGTCGGTGCTGACTCAGTCGCGCCGGCTGGAATACTTGGGCTTGGTCCTGGACAAGGAACAGGTGAAGGTGTTTCTCCTTGCCGCCAAGGTCTTGATGCTCCAAATGGCGGTGCGGACCCTGCTTTCCCAGCGGTGGTCTCTCTCAGATTTTGCATGCGGGTGTTGGGGCCGATGGTCTCCTCCTTCGAGGCGGTGCCTTATGCACAGAGTCACACCCAGCCCCTGCAGCGGGCCATCCTGCTGCGGTGGGACAAGTCTCCGCTATCCCTGGATCGGGTGATCAGTTTGGATCACCGGACTTGAGGCTCCCTCACCTGGTGGCTACGGGCCCCAACCTTGTAGCGGGGTAAGTCGTTTCTTCCTGTGGACTGGACTGGACGGTGATCACGACAGATGCCAGCCTATTCGGCTGGGGAGGTTGTTGACCCAGGGCCGCTGGTCTCAGGAAGAGTCCCGTCTCCCGATCAACTTGCTGGAACTGCAAGTGATCAGGCTTTGCCTCTCCCACTGGTCGGGGAGGTTGCACGGGCATCCTGTTCGGGTCCAGTTAGACAATGCCACGGCCGTGGCTTACGTGAACCATCAGGGCAGAACGAGAAGCACGGCAGCAGTGGCCCACATTCTGCAGTGGGAAGAGCTTCACGTGCCGGCATCTCCACCATTCACATCCCGGGTGTCGAGAATTGGCAGGCGGATTATCTCAGTCGCCAGAAGCTGGATCAGGGAGAGAGGTCCCTGCATCCGGAGGTGTTCTGCCAGATTTGTCAAAAGTGGGGCATGCCAGACGTGGACCTACTGGCGTCCCGGCTCAATCTGAAAGTGCAGGCCTTCGTGAGCAGAGCAAGGGATCCGCTGGCAGACGCAGCGGATGCCCTCGTGGCTCCGTGGTCTCGGTACCGGCTGCTCTATGCCTTTCCCTCCACTTCCGTTACTCCCACGCCTGCGCCCTCCCAACCATTCTGGTGGCGCCAGATTGGCCTCGGAGTCCCTGGTACGCCGACGTGGTGCGGATGGTGGTCAATGTTCCCTGGTGACTCCCACTTCGCGAGGACCTACTCTCACAGGGACACATCTTGCACCCTGCTTTACCCTTGCTGGATTTAACGGCCTGGCTATTGAGTCCCAGGTGTAAAGATAGGGGACTCTCTGAGTCTGTCATTCCCACTATGCTCAAGGCATGTAAGGCCACTTCGCGGAGGATCTATCACCGCAACTGGAAGGCTTACATTGCCTGGTGCGAGGCGGGGGGTTGGAACCGTTCCTTCTCGGTGGCTCGGGTGCTGGCCTTCCTTCAGCAAGGCCTAGATCACAAGTTGGCATTGAGCACGCTTAAGGGGCAGATTTCTGCCCTGGCGATTCTTTATCAATGGCCCTTGGCGATGCATCCCCTGATTCGTACCTTTGTCCAGGGGGTTCGTCATGTCTCTCCCCAGGTACGGTCGCCTTTGGCGCCTTGGGACCTTAATCTGGTCCTTTCTGTGCTCCAGAAGCCGCCTTTCAAAAATATCAGGGAAATTTCCCTGCAACTGCTCTCACAGAAAGTGGCATTTCTGGTGGCTATTACATCCTCCAGGCAGGTGTCTGAGCTGGCAGCTCTGTCCTGTAGGTCCCCGTACTTGGTCATACACAGGGACAAGGTGGTTTTGCGGCCCTCTCCCTCCTTCTTACCGAAGGTGGTCTCTTCATTTCTCATCAATGAGGACATTGTCCTCCCTTCTCTGTGTTCGTGCCCGTCTCATCCTAAGGAAGTTGCTTTGCATTCCCTGGATGTGGTTAGGGCTTTGCGAGTGTATCTGGCAGCCACGGCCTCGTTTCGGAGGTCCGATGTGCTTTTTGACGCGGTGGATGGCCCGCGCAAGGGGATGGCGGCCTCGTCGGCCACCATTTCCCGTTGGATACAACAGACAGTGACCCGGGCATATGCTGTTCGGGGCCAGGAGCCCCCCTTTCCAGTCACGGCTCACTCTACCAGGGCGATTAGTACTTCCTGGGCTTTCCGTCACCAGGCGTCGGTTTCTCAGGTGTGCAAGGCGGCCACTTGGACCTCGGTGCACACTTTTTCCAAGTTTTACAGAGCTACTACGAGCATTTCATCACTTTGGTTTCGGTGGATATATACAGCACCATTTTTAAATTGGGGAAGCATCTTATCACACCAATCTTGGTGTGGTCAGATGCTTTAAGGGCAGAGGAGAGATCTAGAGTCCAATAGACCCCAAATTCTTCAAAAAAAAAGTGTATGTTTCACTACCTATTCCTATCATAGGGGATATTTACATTCTCTGATAACAATAAGTGATCAAAAAAAGGGACAGTTCCTGAAAATGGATGTACTACCCAAATTACTTTATTTTTTTCAGGCCTTGCCGATTATGCTTCCCCCCACCTTTTTCCGCGTACTTCGCACACTAGCCACTCGTTTCGTATGGCACAGAGGCCACCCTAGACTGAAACATAGACTTCTCTGCCAACCGAAAATCAAGGGGGGAGCAGGATTGCCCGACTTCGAAGCATACCACTCAGCGGCGGTGATATCGCGGACCTTGGAATGGTTCAGGCGCCCCTTCGCCAAAGCTACCTTAGAAGTGGAGCAAGACATGACACCGGTAGACCTACGGGCCTTACTATGGGGACACAGGCAAACATATAGATCCCTTAGTGGCCTCTCCCCGTTGACCACAGATGCACTGACGATGTGGTACCGTATTAGGGACAAGGCATCTCTCTCCACAGATCCTAGCCCCCTCACTCCCCTATTTGATAACCCCGCCCTCCCAGAAGGCAAGGAGGTACTTACCCTGGACACTTACTCAAGACACACATGGCCAACGGCGAAACAATTCATACACAATACCGCCGGAACGTTCATGCAGAACCCCAATTCCACTTCAAATAGAATATCCTGGCTGACGAGACACCATATTACGTCCTTCTGTAAATCTCTATTTGACTCTCACCAAACGCATAGGCCGCTGACTGATTTCGAGCAACTATGTACTTGTGCAGAAACCCCCCGCCACACTCTATCAGCGATATATAAACAGATCATAAACAATTCTTGCGGTCTCCTGCCTGCCTTTACTAAGACCTGGTCCAGAGAACTGGGGATGGATATATCAGAGGAAGACTGGCATAAAGCTTATTTTTTCACTCACAAAGCCTCCATATCGAGCTACGTCCAGGAGAAAAATTTCAAAATCATATCAAGGTGGTATCGAGTTCCGACCACAATAAAGTGCATGTTCCCATCGGCAACAGACGACTGTTGGCGATGTCAATCGGAAAAAGGTACGCAGCTGCATATATGGTGGGAATGTGCTAGCATCCGCCCCTTTTGGGACCATATCTTTAAGATTTATTCTGACATCTATAAAAAGCCCCTTAACCCCTCCCCATTGGTAGCTATACTCTCCATACTCCCAGGTACTATCAAATCACAAAAAAACGATCTTCTCAAATTCTGCCTGTGCGCAGGGAGACAATTAATATCCCGACACTGGAAGTCTACCTCCCCACCGTCCCTCGCAGAATGGGTAGGAGAAATGAATGATCTCATGCTGATGGAGGAGATGCGAGCAAAGGAGCTTGACAAATCAGACAAATTTAAAACTACCTGGGAGATTTGGAGACACTATGCCTCATCAGCGGAACTGAAGGGGAAGGTCGCCCAGTAAAGACTGATAACACTCCGAGGGGGTCAACCCTTC
>BLSH010502822.1:1106213-1120598 GCA_018402905.1 Glandirana rugosa
AGAGTGACACGTAAGTGTTCATTGTTTTTACATATAGTGACCTATAGTGTCCATTGTTATCACACTATTTTCTCTCCTTTCCTCTCCTTCTCTTTTTTTTTTTTTTCTTTTTCTTTTCTCATACCTCTCTCTTTCCCTTCTTGTGCCCCCAGAACACCTCCAGAACTTAAGTTGTTACTCGTAAGACCTATATTACTGCCCTCCATGGTAGACATTTGTCTGAATCCAGAATACTCAGGCTCAATAAAATACAATATAATATACTCTACACCGGTGAGACCTCGCCTGGCCTCGGTCGGTGGGGCGGTCCGTGCTTCCTCTCCTTTCCTCTCTTTTATCACACTATTGTTACCTGTGATATCCAGTGATATACATTTTTGTTACTTGTGAATGCACAGTGAGAAATATGTCTGTTCATTGTTCAGTGTAAAACAATAAACATATTCAACCATAAAAAAGGGACAGTGTA
This sequence comes from Glandirana rugosa, assembly GCA_018402905.1. Lineage (NCBI taxonomy): Eukaryota > Metazoa > Chordata > Amphibia > Anura > Ranidae > Glandirana > Glandirana rugosa. The sequence continues at coordinate 1,106,683 of BLSH010502822.1, forward strand.
AAAATAAAATAAAACAGTAAAAAAAAAAAAAAAATTAAAGCACCCCTGTCCCCCCCGTGCTCGCGCGCAAAGGCGAACGCAAGCATCCATCACTGTGAGCAAGCACCATTAAAATGAGGTATCACTGCGAACATCAGATCTAGGGCAGTACTTCTAGTAGTGGATCATCTCTGTAAATCTAAAGTGGTAACCTGTTAAGGCTTTTGAAGGTTTTAAAAAATGTACGTAGTTTGTCACTGCTGCATGGGCGTGCACAATTTTAAATCATGTCATGTTTGGTATCTATGTACTCGATATAAGATCATCTTTTATATCTTGCCAAACAATTGGGCAGTATATTGTGTATTTGTGCATTCAATTTCAAAAAAACTTTTTCCCCAAAAAAATTGCATTTTGAAAATCGATACACAAATACTGTGACAAAAAATGCAACTCCCACCATTTTATTCTGTAGGGCCTCTGCTTTAAAAATATGTATAATGTTTGGTGTTTCAAAGTAATTTTCTAGCAAAAAGAAAAGGAATTAAAAAAAGTGTCAGCAAAGGCTTGGTCTTCAAGTGGTTATAAGAGTGGGTGATGTGTGACATAAGCTTCTAATGTTGGGCATAAAATGCCATTACAGTTCAAACACTCCTCAAATTACCACATTTTGGAAAGTAGACACCCCAAGGTATTTGCTGAGTGGCATGTTGAGTCCATGGAATATTTTATTTTTTGCCACAAGTCTCTGGAATATGACAATGATTTTTTTTGATTTTTTTACACAAAGTTGTCATTTATATTTCTCCTATCGACAGATGCAGCTCTTCATGACGTGTGGGTTTATGCTTGTCCCACTAGGAGTTAACTAGGCAGGGAAAAGAACAGCTGACCCCTCCCATGGGGCCGTCCTCTCTTCCCACATAAACCCTCTCCATAGCATAGCTCAGCAGTTTTAATGCCTAGTTTGCAAGGAGTGGACCTGGCTTCCCTTAGGGGAATTGCGGTCCTGTTTTGTGACCGTTGTTTTTTTATTTTTTATTTTATTCTATTTGACTTCTATCAAGCATCGATCTGCTATCAAGAAGCCGGTCGGGGCATAGAGAGTCCATGAGCTCTGTACTTTCCCCAACCTGGCCGACCAATGCGAGCCAGTCCTGCGGTATGGGGACCCGCCGCATCGTGCCCGTTCCGTGTGGGCGGCCTGGGGTGACCCCCACTTACGCCCAGCCCCGGATGCGATTTGGGTAGGGCGATTTTCTGTCCTGCAGCATACCGTCCAGGCAGGGGCGGAAGGTCTGCAACTGGGTGGCTACCCACGGCACTCGTCCGGAGTGGTGAGAGTTCATTCCTCCCTCCCTTTTCAGGGGCGGAAGGGGGACCGACGACCCCGCACCCGATCGTCTGGCGCCGTTCATTTTGTTTTCGCCGCCATGTGGCGATCGGCCGCCATTTTGCGGCGGACCGCCGCCATTTTACTGTAGCCGCAGACATATTGGGCCTATAAGATTTCCCTCTAGCGCTCGGAGAGGCCGTTTGCGGTACTGCACTTTCCTGTACAGGGGTTTTCGGCCTCTAGTGTTTAACGGTGGCCATTTTGACCACATGCCTCTGCAAAAACGTGTGTTCAGCGTTTTTCCTTCTCTGTGGAACGGTGGTGATCTGACGGCGCGGCTCTTCTGACGATCCTCCAGGGTTACAGGCACAAACAGCAAGTATAGCTGGGCTCCCCTGTGGGTGCTGGTGGCGGCACGTGCAGTCCTCCTGGGTTCCCTGGGGCGGTGCTGTGCGGCAGTGTGGGGGTGCCTCATCCTCATTTTTTTGCACCTGTGTGTCACTAAGACGGTTCTGGGGGAGAACGATGGCAGACTGTACTGCTGAACCTGCTGAGGAGGCGCAATCTGCGCAAGGGGCTTTTTTGGACCAGCTGCGGGCGGTCTTTAGTGAATTTCTCCCCCGGGCGGATGTCGCCCAACAGGCCCCCAAGAAGCATCCCCCCCTCTTCCTCTTAATTCGGCAGGGGAGGATTCTGATCCGGAAGTGGCCTCAGGGATCTCAGGGACCCCAGTGGACCTATCTGATGGGGAACTGGGCCCATCGGACGGTGAAGAGGATCAGGGGGCGGCGGCTGCGCACGAAAAAGCGTTGGTCGCCGCCATTATCATTGGCATTCGCACTACGCTGCAGGATGGCGAATCGCAGTCTTCTGCGTATGTGTGTGGGTCCCCTAGGGCCCCCAAGGCTTACCGCTACGATACATTTTTTGATCATTTCCTTTATCGTGAATGACAATGTCCGCAGCATTCTTTTTCGCTGTCAAAACAGTTCGCTGTTCGCTATCCCTTTTGAGGAAAGCTTTATGAAAAAATGGGAATCGCCTGTGGTGGACCCACCGATGGCCCGCCTTAATAAGGCGACGACCATTCCTCTGGAAGGGACTCCTTCTTTTAAGGACCCCGCTGATAGAAAGACAGAGACGCTTTTAAGGTCGCTATTACTGATGGCAGGCTCTGCCGTGCGGCCAGCCCTGGCGTCCGCCATGGCAGCACAACATCTGTATGAGCGTATGGCGGAGCTCCAGACTCATCTGGAATGCGGCCACCTGATGAATGCGCCGCAGAGGGCTGAGTTTTTGCTCCAAGGTTTCAAGTACCTTTGTGATGTGGCCGTTGATTTACTGCCGATGTTATCCAGAATAGCGGTCTTTGCCGTTATCCTCAGACGGATACTTTGGTTGCGTTCTTGGTCCAGCGACCATGCTTCCAAAAAAGGTCTTGCTGACCTCCCCTTTCAGGGTGGACATCTATTTGGTCCACGTTTGGATGAGATCATTAAGGGCTTCACGGGAGGTAAGAGTACCTTCCTCCCACAGCCCCGGAGGCGTGAGTTTCGCTGTAGACAGGGGCCTCCTCCCTCGGGTCAGAAGAGGTTTTTTCGCGCCTCGAGCGCAACGGGTAAAGGGACCCATCCCGGTAAGGTCGCTGCAGTGGCAGCGCAAAACCGAAAGGTGGAGGACGAGTCCTCCTCAGCCTGATGGGTTGCCCCCACCCGGGATTCGGGTGGGGGGACGTCTTATGGGGTTCGCAGATCGGTGGCTGGCTCACATTCCCGACCGTTGGGTACGGAAAGTGGTGTCCACCGGGTACAGGATAGAGTTCTACACTGTACCCCCAGACAGGTTCTTCCCATCGAACTTAGGGCTCCCACAGGCACGCCGGGAGGCCCTTTTCAGGGCGGTCCAAGCACTCTCGGACCAGGGGGTGATCATGCCAGTGCCTCTAGAAGAGAGGTTTAGAGGTTTTTACTCAAATCTATTTGTGGTTCCCCAAAAAAGGGGGGGGGGTTCGGCCAGTACTGGACCTGAAGGCCCTGAACCGGTATGTCAGGACACGGAAATTCCGGATGGAATCTATCCACTCGGTTGTGGCCGCCCCCCTCCATCAGGGGGAATTTCTGATGTCTCTGGACATCAGGGATGAGTACCTCCATGTACCCATTTGTCCACGGCATCAGCACTTCCTGCGCTTTGCAGTGGGAGACCTCCATTTTCAATTTGTGGCACTCCCCTTCGGTCTGGCCTCAGCCCCTTGAGTTTTCACAAAACTGGTAGCTCCGGTTTTGGAGTTGCTGCAACAGAGAGGCATTGCGGTAGTAGCCTACCTAGACGACCTGCGAGCGGAGTCCGCCTGGGCTCTGGAGGAGAATGTGAGAATCACAATGTCCTCGCTGCAGGACTTCGGCTGGTTACTCAACCTGCAGAAGTCGACGGTGTCTCCATTCTGTCGCCTGGAGTATCTGGGTCTGATTCTGGACACAGAGCAGGCGAAGGTGTTCCTCCCTCCGGCCAAGTTGCTGTCTCTGCAGTCGGCAGTGCGAACCCTCCTGTCGCACCGTCGGTCTTCATTACGGTTCTGTATGCGGGTGCTGGGACTCATGGTCTAGTCTTTCACACTCGTCTCCTTCAGCGAGCAATTCTGGCTCAATGGGACAGGTCACCTTGGTCCTTGGACCTTCTGATTCGTCTGTGCTCCCAGACCAGGGCGTCTCTGACCTGGTGGCTTCGGGACTCGGCCCTGACTCAGGGGAAGTCGTTCTTGCCCCTTCAGTGGGTGATCATCACCACGGATGCCAGTCTTTCCGGCTAGGGAGGGATCCTGGGGCAACTGTCTGCCCAGGGCCGTTGGTCGGCACAGAAGGCTCGCCTCCCCATCAATGTACTGGAGCTGAGAGCAATCAGATTGTGCCTATTTCACTGGACAGTGAGATTGCAGGGTCGTCTGAATTGAATTCAGTCAGACAATGCCACAGCAGTGGCATATGTGAACCATCAGGGCGGCACAAAGAGCTCAGCAGCTGCGGCGGAGGCAGCTCTGATACTGCGTTGGGCGGAACGTCACGTTCCGGCAATCTCCGCCATTTACATTCCAGGTGTGGAGAACTGGCAGGCGGACTTTCTCAGTCGCCAGACGTTGGATCAGGGAGAGTGGTCTCTCCACCCAGAGGTGTTCAACCAGATTTGCCGCAGATGGGGGACGCGGGACGTGGATCTCATGGCATCTCGGTTCAATCACAAGGTGGAGACCTTTATGTCCAGAACGAAGGATCCGTTGGCAGTGGCCACGGATGCCCTGGTGGCCCCCTGGGGCCGTTACCGCCTTCTGTACGCCTTCCCTCCGATAAAACTGTTACCGCGATTGATACGCAGGATAGTGGCGGAGGGGATACCAATAATCCTGGTGGCTCCAGATTGGCCTCGGCGCACTTGGTACGCCGACGCGGTGCAAATGGTGGCAGACGCCCCTTGGCGGCTCCCGCTGCGAGACGATCTTCTGTCTCAGGGGCCCATCTTGCACCCTCGCTGGCTTTGACGGCTTGGCTATTGAGTCCCAGGTGCTGAGAGACAGGGGAGTCGCTGACTCAGTGATCCCTACATTGTTGAAGGCTCGCAAGTGTACTTCTCGCAAGATTTGCCACCGCACCTGGAAGGCTTGTATAGCTTGGTGCGAGGCGGAGGGTTATAACCCTCGCTCTTATGTCATGTCCAGGGTCCTGACTTTTTTGCAGCAGGGCCTGAACAAAAAACTGGCTTTGACCACTCTCAAGGGCCAGATATCGGCTCTGGCGATTCTTTTCCAGAGACCCTTGGCTTCGCACTCGTTGATTCGTACCTTTGTTCAAGGTGTGCAACATGTGGCGCCTCGGGTGAAGGCTCCGATGGCTCCGTGGGATCTGAATTTGGTGCTTTCTGTACTTTAGAAACCGCCATATGAGAATATCAGGGAGATTTCCTTACAACTGCTGTTGCAGAAGGTGGCTTTTTTAGTAGCCATCACTTCCGCCAGACGGGTGTCTGAATTAGCAGCACTATCGTACAAGTCTCCCTACCTGGTCCTGCATAAAGAAGGTGGTTTCTTCTTTTCACATTAATGAAGATATTGTTCTCCCTTCATTGTGCCCTCATCCATCGCACCCAAAAGAAATTGAGTTGCATGCTTTGGACGTAGTGAGGGCCTTACGAGACTGACAGAGGGTCCGCGCAAAGGTTTGGCGGCCTCGTCGGCTATGATTTCTCGTTGGATCAGACAGACCGTGACTCATGCGTATTCTGTTCGGGGCAAGGTCCCCCCTTTTCCGGTCAAGGCTCATTCTACCCGGGCTGTTAGCACTTCCTGGGCTTTCAGACCCCAGGCTTCGGTGTCACAGGTGTGCAAGGCGGCCACTTGGGCCTCGGTTCACACTTTCACTAAGTTTTATAAAGTTGATGTGTTTGCATCTTCGGATGCTGCTTGTGGCCGCAAAGTTTTGCAGGCGGCAGTGTAGGCGCGTCTGACGCCTCCTTAGAGGTTCTGTTGGGTACTGTTGTTAGCGTTTACCCACCCCTCTTTTTGACACAGCTTGGGGACATCACCACACGTCATGAAGAGCTGCGTCTGTCAGTGAACGATAGGAGAAAAAGGGATTTTATTAAAACTTACCGTAAAATCCTTTTCTCCGAGTTCACTGACAGACGCAGCACCCACCCCTCTGTGCTCTGTTCTCTGTACGGCTTGTGTACGAACTGCTGAGCTATGCTATGGAGAGGGTTTATGTGGGAAGAGAGGACGGCCCCATGGGAGGGGCCAGCTGTTCTTTTCCCTGCCTAGTTAACTCCTAGTGGGACAAGCATAAACCCACATGTCATGAAGAGCTGCGTCTGTCAGTGAACCCGGAGAAAAGGATTTTACGGTAAGTTTTAATAAAATCCCTTTTTCTCACACATGGATATATGTGGAATTACACCCCAAAATACATTCTGCTGCTTTCCTGAGTATGGAGATACCACATATGTGAGACTTTTTGCCAGTCTAGCCGTGTACAGGACCCTGAAATCCAATCACCGCTTTCAGGATTTCTAAGGGCATAAATTGAAACTGTAATAGGTAGTAAGGAAGTGAAATGAGCAGAGGCCATGAAATGCCAAGATAGCAAACCCCCGCCCCCCTGCCCCCAATGGCCCCTTTTTGGAAAGTAGACACCCGGGCTGAGACATGTTGAGTTTTTTTGCAGATATCACTTTTTGCCACAAGGTTTTAAAAATTAAAAAAAAAAAAAAATAGAAAAAAAAACACTTTCCTTTTCTTTCTTCATTTTCAAAAAATTGTGGCAACAAATGAGATCTGCAAAATACTCACCATGCCTCTTAGCAAATACCTTGGGGTTTCTACTTTCCGAAAAGGGGTCATTTCAGGGCCTCCGAAACTGTGATAAGTAGTGAGGAAGTGAAAAGAGCAATTTATGCCCTTCGAAAGCTTGAAGGCGGTGATTGGTTTTCGGGGGGCCTTTGCACAGCTAGACTGCCAAAAAGTTCCTCACCAGCTGTGGGAGCCAATGGCTCCGACTGCTGCGTCTGCACTGATGAGGAGAGAGTGCTGAGGAGAGCATATGCTCTTGTGTACATCGCTGGATTGAGATCAGGCTCAGGTTAATATAAGGGGAGTGGGGTGCATGCAGAAGTTTTGTTACCTTTTAGGCATAGAATGAATTAAGGTAAAAACAGCCTTCTGCCTTTGGAACCACTTTAAATATGGCCTTACACAGGTTGAATTTGGCACCACCTAGTTTGGCAAGTTTCAATCTGCAGATCAAAGGGGATGGGTGGAAAATTGTTGGCTGAGCAGTGTCAGGTATTCTGACAGCAGTGGTTGTCGGCAGTCGGGATACTTTATCTCACATGGAAGATTTGTCCATCTGCGATTTTTAGCGTGGATGGAGGAAACTGTTAAATTTCTTTTGTTCAGCCCACATCGAGCATTGCTTGCTTTAGAAACCATTTTGTATAAGTATGTATTTGCATCTGATTACTTGTTCTGGTGAGGATATAATTGAGAATTTAGGTTGAATTACAGGTTTTCCAGCACAAGTAATTGAATGCTAATACATACTTTTACAAACCAGCTTCGAAAGCTGACAAAACATGGTGCCAGGAAGGGCATGCCAGAAAACAACATGGTTCCTGTAGGTGGACTTCTTTGCCTTTTTACAGGCTAATCCATGCTCTCTTACATGTAGGAATTTGGCTAATACTTGTATGTGCATGCATGAATGCATATGGGCAAGCGCAGAGGAGCGTGCACAGTTGACAGATGTTGGTGCCAAATGGGCTATTTAAGCGGTGTCAGTGCTCAGGATTAGTGCTGTAGCCCTTACCAGCCTGCTTCAGTCTGCCATGTGTGTTGGCTATCAGAATGTAATAGCTAGCGTTGTTGATTAATTCATTCATTCATTTAGTTTTAGATGAGTATATTAAGTGATTTCTCTTGTGCAGCCCATTGCACTGAATGAGAGAAATTGTAGGGCTCTTTCACATGGACTTTCTACAGCTCTATTCAGCAATGGATCTGTAAGCAGATCTCCAGCTGAATTTGAGCAAAACAGGGTGTATGTCAGTTTTTTTACATCTGTGCCCGTTCATTTTGTGTCCGCATTTACATATAGGACAGGGATGGACCTGTGATTTCCCTATGGATGACTGGATGTAAACAGACTTGTGTCCATTTACATCAGGCTACCTCCAGTCCGTCATGTTAGGTCTGGAAAAAAAGAAAAATATGCCGATAACCAAGGAGTGAATTAGAAGCTTTGTGATGTCATTGGTTAAGAAGGGGCATGATTTGGACAGCAATTGAATATGGGGCGGAAAGCAGTGGCAGCTGGTGAAATTTTAGGATGGGGGGGCGCCACACCCCACCCTTCCTTTTTGACCCCTCCGACTTCTCATAAGCCCCACCCCTTATGTCAGGAGTATACAGCCCAGCATCACCAGATAGGGTATACAGCATCACAGATAGTGGTATATACAGCATCACCAGATAGCGGTATACAGAGTCACCAGGTGGCGGTATACAGAGTCACCAGGTGGCGGTATACAGAGTCACCAGGTGGCGGTATACAGAGTCACCAGGTGGCGGTATACAGAGTCACCAGGTGGCGGTATACAGGGCTCCCTGGTGGCGGTATACAGGGCTCCCTGGTGGCGGTATACAGGGCTCCTGGTAGGGTATACAGTGTGCCTGATAGCAGTATACAGGGTGCCAGATAGCCAGGTAGGGTATACAGTCACCAGCCTCAGCAGCCATCATAACCCCCCCCCCCCCCCCCGAGGTCGGGACAAGTCCCGCACTTACCCCATCTAATAGGCAGGCTCAGGCTTGCACTGGCAGTGTTGCAGAGATCGGCATACAGAAAAGCGGGCTGAGAGATGCAGAGGCAGCGCTTGCGGAGAGCATGCTGACAGCAAGGAGCCAAGGAAAAAGAAAAGTCAATGTACCAGCGCCTCCTGCAGGGGGGCCGGGCTGACTTTTTTTTTTTTCTTTTCCTTCTCAGCGGCGGGGAGGCGGCACCCAAGCGCCCCATATGCAGCAGCCGCCGCTGGCGGAAAGACTACCCACCTTTTGGTTAAGGAAATGCAAACAATGTTGAAACAATGGGATGCTTACCCTATTTCCTGGCTAGGTAGAATAAACATACTAAAAATGTCCATATTGCCGAAACTTTTGCATTTTTTTGAGATTCTATCAATCCCTGTTCCCCTTTCACAATTAAAAGCTTTACAGCAATGGTTTCTGAGGTTTATATGGCACAACAAAGCCCACCGGATAGCTAGATCTGTAGTCTTCTCCCCTCGCACCCAGGGGGGGGGGGGCTGGGGGCACAGGACATCATTAAATAATACTACACCACACATCTCTGCATAGTGGTCTCTTGGTCTAGTCACTCTCCTCCCAATAGGTGGATAGAGATAGAGACGGGAGTCCTGTACCCAGTGGACCCTTGCTCTCTGATCTGGTCCACATCCCTTCAGGAGGACAAGGTCCTGAAATGCTGAAATGTTTAGTATCTATGATAGTTTCTTGGCAGATCTGGCATACGGCTGCAAGGAAGTACTCCCTCTCCTCGCTTTGCCTCCCTTTAACTAGCATACTTTTTAACCCTATGATCCCGGATAGCCTGTCCGTCAGACAAAGGGCCCACTGGAACCAGGCGGCCTTATTTCAACTATGTCACTTTGTACATCTGGTGACCCGTAGATTTATGTCCTTTTAAGAAGTTTGAAATAAACACCAGATTCCTACAAATCTACATTACTCCTACCTTCAAATTAAGCATTTTTTGCAGCCCTGTAGCCATCTCTTACACTAGAAAAGCCAAATCTGTTTGAATTAACGTGTGCCCAGGGACCCTACCAACCACATTTGATATCCACCATATATCAGTTATTACATGAAGCCCTTCCTCTTTCTGATACCTCCCATGCATATATGGTAAAATGGTCATGTATCCTGCAGAGACCAATCTCTCTCCCGTGTTGGAAGCAAATATGGACTTCTGTCTTCAGCTATTCTAGGTGTGTGACACAGAAAGAGACTGTAGTAAAAGTACTAATGTTTTGGTATAGAACTCCGCCGCCATTTTGCCGTAGCCGCAGCCATATTCCATGGGATTTTCCCTCCAGTGCTGTGGCGGTCATTTTGCCTGAGCCTCGGTCCTCAGCAGCCCTTTGGCCTCTAGTGGATGTCCTCGGCGGCCATATTGGAGTCCCTCCATGCTGAGAAAACGTGCTGCTGCCGTTTTCACTTTCACTTTGCTGGGACGGCGTGGCTGGCTGCTGACGGCGCAAGCTCTCTGGCGGTTCTCAGGACGTTTTTTGTGGCAGAAACAGCAAGTATAGCTGGCTTCCTGGGGGTTATCAAAAATGTTGTCTGTTTACACGGTAGTCCGGTCGATATCGTTAGCGACAGAGGCCCTCAATTCATGTTTGCAAGCATCTGGGTATCAAGAATTCCCTGTCTTCTGGATACCATCCTCAATCTACGGCCAGACAGAAAGGGTTAATCAAGATTTAGAGGTCCATCTAAGAGCTTGCGTTAATGCTGAACATGACAACTGGAGTGAGATGCTTCCTCTAGCTGAAATAGCCCACAACTCAAAATGGCACTCTTCCTTGAAATTTTCTCCTTTCTAAGCTGCCTTTGGCTATCAACCCAAAGTCCTCCCCTTCCAATCTTCACAAGTAGAGGTACCTACAGCAGCAAACATGGTGTCTAGGTTAACCAAGCATTGGAAAGAAATAAGGGAAGTGTTGCTGCAGTTTGTTCACAGTTACAAGGGGTACGCAGATTGTCGCAGAAGACCTGCACCCTGTTTTCGTCTCAATCAGCCTGTATGGTTATCCACTAAGCACATCAAACTGAGACAACCATCCCCCAAATTTGGGTCTAGATATATAGGACCCTTCTGCGTTCTTAGTCAAGTCAACCCATGGCCTATTAACTTTGTTTGTCCTCACAGCTTTGGATTCCCAATACGTTGCACGTATCCTTGCTTAAACCCTTTTACAAGAATAGGTTTTTGCTACCCTCTAGGCGTCCTTCTCCTATCTTGGTTGATAACGATCAAGAATATGAAATTAGTAAAATTCTGGATCCCGACGTAAGGGTAGACAATTGCAATATCTGGTGGACTGGAAAGGCTACTCCATTACAGAAAGGACTTGGGTACCCCCTCGCGTTGTCCATGCCCCACGACTAGTCACGTTATTCCATGATAAGCATCCTTCCAAGCCCAAATAGTCAGAGGCATCTTTGTGTGGGGGTTACTGTCACGCCTTGACCGGGGATCGATCCTGGGACCTGTGTTTGTGGTCAGTTCCTTACGGCCTTTCTCACAGAGTAACTACTATATTTGTGGAGCCCTGTGTATCTACTGCTTTCGGATGGTGACCCAGTGCCAGCTGTAGGCAGTCACCTTAATTAGTACCCTATAATTCCTCACTTCCCCTTCCTCTCTTTGCCTGAGTATATGTTTCAGTTACTGCTAGTTATACCAGATTGTTTGCCTGTTACTAACTTTGCTTGTTCCCGACTACACCTTTGGATTGCCCTCTTGTACTACATTGACCGATTGTTGCCGAACTTTGCCTGTCCCTGATGCCGTCTCTGGTAAACCCCTTGGATCTCTGCCTGGATTTGCTACAAGCCCGACATTGTGTCTCCCTTGGCTCCCAACTACACCCTCTACTAACCGTGAGTCATTAATTTATTTGTTGTTCCTTGATTGGGTCTGTTTGGACTTACCATAGAAGTCCCAGAATTCTGGCTGCAGGACCGCAACCGTCCTCCACCTGATACCGGGATAACAAGACTACCGGTTAGGAAACCGGTGTGACGGTTGGGGTTCCTGGCAGACCTAACACTCTTTGCAGATCTTCTCCAAGTCATTAAAGGTTTGAGGCTGACGTTTGGTAACTCGAGCCTTCAGCTCTCTCCACATATTTGCTATGGGATTAAGGTCTGTAGGCTGGCTAGGCCACTCCAGGACCTTAATGTGCTTCTTCTTGAGCCACTCTTGTTGCCTTGGCCGTGTGTTTTGGGTCATTGTCATACTGGAATACCCATACAAGACCCACTTTCAATGCCCTGGCTGAGGGAAGGAGGTCGTCACTCAAGATTTGACAGTACATGGCCCAATCCATTGTCTCTTTAATGCGGTTAAGTTGTCCAGTCCCCTTAGCAGAAAAACACCCCCAAAGCATAGTGTTTCCCCCTCCATGTTTGACATGGGGATGGTGTTCTTGGGGTCATAGGCAACATTCCTCCTCCTCCTCCAAACACGGCGAGTTGAGTTAATGCCAAAGAACTTAAGTTTGGTCTCATCTAACCGCAACACTTTCACCCAATTCTCCTCTGAATCATTCAGATGTGCATTAGCATATTTCAGATGGGCCTGTACATGTGCTTTCTTGAGCAGGAGGACCTTGCGGGCGCTGCAGGGTTTAAATCCTTCATGGTGTAGTGTGTTACCAATTTTTCTCTTGGTGACTATGGTCCCAGCTGCCTTGAGATCATTGACAAGATTCTCCCGTGTAGTTTTGGGCTGATTCCTCATCGTTCTCCTGATCATTGAAACTCCACGAGGTGAGATCTTGCATGGAGCTCCAGACAGTTATTTTGTGTTTCTTCCATTTGTGAATAATTGCACCAACTGTTGTCACCCAAGCTAGTCTTGTAGCCCATTCCAGCCTTGTGTTAGGTCTACAATCTTGTCCCTGCCCTGACATCCTTGGACAGCTCTTTGGTCTTGGCCATGGTGGAGAGATTGGGATTTGATTGATTGCTTCTGTAGACAGGTGTCTTTTATACAGGTAACAAGCTGAGATTAGGAGCAGTCACTTTAAGAGAGTGCTCCTAATCTCAGCTTGTTACCTGTATAGAAGACACCTGGGAGCCAGAAATCTTTCTGACTGATAGGGGATCAAATAATTATTTCACTCATTTAAATGCAAATCAATGTATAACTGTTTTTCTGGATATTTTTGTTATTCTGTCTCACTGTTATAATAAACCTATCATTAAAATTATAGACTGATCCTTTTTGTCAGTGGGGAAACATACAAAATCGGCAGGGGATCAAATGCTTTTTTCCCTCACTGTATGTGAACTATAAATCCACATTTTTTAAATGGTAAAGTTTGTTAGAGAGGCTGCGTTGCAGTGTGCAGAGGGTTTATCCAGAATTGTTAATGAAAACCATTATGTCAATAGATACAGACCAGTAAAGATCCCAACTTACTGTAAAAAGTTGAGTTGTTCCTCAGCCCTCCAACCTTCTAGAGGAGTACCAAGCTTACTAATGATGGTACATTAGCATCTTCAGTATGTTAGGCCAGCCAAGGAGGGTGACAGCAATGAGAAAAATCTTGGTTTTCTACTGCTGTGGCAGGTACTAAGGGAAGCATCATGACTTTCCAACTGTAGAGGGCAACCAATACTGGACTGGAAAGAAAGGCTAATTAGATATTTTTTTTTTTAGATACCAGGACCTAGCAGATTCAAACAACTTCAGAAAAAAGCCTTAGTAGTGCAGTAACCCCATCTTCACCTATCATACCTGGTTGTGGGAAATCCCTGGTGTTCCTGCCAGACTCTCTGCTTTCCTGTTAAAAACTGACCATACTAAGTAGGTGAACACAGTATGGGCAGCTCTCTAGCTATGCTGGGAACTCAACCTGCTTTCTTCCAATGATCAGACTTGTGCTGACACCCCCCCCCCCCCCACACACACACACACACAGCCATTCACTGGGAAGATCAGTATACTGCTGTTTCTCCTCCGGGAGAAAATGGGAAAATGGTATTTATAATGGTTTTTGTAAACATTTTGCCTTTTATTTCTATTTTAAACTGAATGGGTTTAAGATCACTTTAACATTGGTGATTAGATTGGCAATTACCAATGTGTTGTCCCTTGTTAGACAGCAGACTCCATAATCTCCAGCAGCCCATTCTGGTATGTAAAATGAGAGAAATCACAAAAAGTAATAGGTTAGTATCAAGTAAAGGAAAAAAAAAAAGAAGGTAAATTTAGAATGTAAAAAATGTGAAGGGGGGGGGGGGGCATGG
>BLSH010502835.1:2650-26368 GCA_018402905.1 Glandirana rugosa
GAGGACTGGATTTGGGATAACTCGTAGACACCCCGTAGCAGTTTACCTTCCACCTCCTCACGTTCCAGAGATTGTAGGTGGTCGAGTCACCTGGGAGTCTCTTCCCGTTGTTGCGATTAATTCCCTAACCTCCTGGAATCAATACTCCTTTCTAATGTTCGTGACTTGAATAAGAGAGACCTCTTCTCTGTGAACCCTCCCAAGTGTCTCTTCTCCAGAGAGAATAAGTTCAGTGCTTGTAATCTTTCCTCATAACTAAGGTCCTCCAATCCCTTAATTAGCGTTGTTGCCCTTCTCTGAGGGTCCACTGAGCTGGTGGATGTTAGAGACCTTGCACTCCTCCACCTTCCATTTGACGATGCCCCACAGATGCTCAATAGGGTTTAGGTCAGGAGACATGCTTGTCCAGTCCATCACCTTTACCCTCAGCTTCTTTAATAAGGCAGTGGTCATCTTGGAGGTGTGTTTGGGGTTGTTATCATGTTGGAATACTGCCCTGGGGCCCAGTCTCTGAAGGGAGGGGATCATGCTCTGCTTCAGTATGTCACAGTACATAGGCATTAAAGTAGTGAGTGTGCAGCTTGTATTACAGTGTAAATTTGCTGTCCCCTCAAAATAACTAAACCACTGGCAACAAAAGTGAGTACACCCCTAAGTGAAAATGTCCATATTGGTCACAAAGTGTCAATATTTTGTGTGACCACCATGATTTTCCAGCAGTGCCTTAACCCTCTTGGGCATGGAGTTCACCAGAGATTCACAGGTTGCCACTGGAGCCCTCTCCACTCCTCCATGAAGACATCACAGAGCTGATGGATGTTAGAGACCTTGCTCTCCTCCACCTTTTGTTTGAGGATGTCCCACATATGTTCAATAGGGTTTAGGTCTGGAAACATGCTTGGCCAGTCCATCACCTTTACCCTCAGCTTCTTTAGCGGTAGTCATCTTGGAGGTGTGTTTGAGGTCATTATCATGTTGGAATACTGCCATGCGACCCAGTCTCTGAAGGGAGGGGATCATGCTCTGCCTCAGTATGTCACAGTACATGTTGGCATTCATGGTTCCCTCAATGAACTGTAGCTCCCCAGTGCCGACAGAAGTCATGCAGCCCCAGACCATGACACTCTCAATACCATACTTATGACAAAGACACACTTGTCTTTGTACTCCTCACCTGGTGGTCCCCACACGTGCTTGACACCATCTGAACCAAATACGTTTATCTTGGACTTATCAGACCACATGACATGGTTCCAGTAATCCATGTTTGCTTGTCTTCAGCAAATTGTTTGTGAGCTTTCTTGTGTATCATCTTTAGAAGAGGCTTCCTTCTGGGACAACAGCCATGCAGACCAATTTGATGCAGTGTGCGGCATATGGTCTGAGCACTGACAGGCTGACCCCCCACCCCTTCAACCGCTGCAGCAATGGCAGCACTCATACATCTATTCCCCAAAGACAACCTCTGGATATGACGCTGAGCATGTGCACTCAACTCCTTTGGTTGACCATGGCGAGGCCTGTTCTGAGTTGAACCTTTCATGTTAAACTGCTGTATGGTCTTGGCCATCGTGCTGCAGCTCAGTTTCAGGGTCTTGTCAATTTCCTTATAGCCTATGCCATCTTCATGTAGAGCAACAATTCTTATTTTCAGATCCTCAGAGAGTTCTTTGCCATGAGGTGCCATGTTGAGTTTCCAGTGACCATTATGAGAGAGTGAGAGCGATAACACCAAATTTAACACACCTGCTCCCCATTCACACCTGAGACCTTGTAACACTAACGAGCCACATGACACCAGGGAGGGAAAATAGCTAATTGGGCCCAATTTGAACATTTTCACTTAGTGGTGTACTCACTTTTGTTACCAGCGGTTTAGACATTAATCGCTGTATGTTGAGTTATTTTGAGGGAACAGCAAATTTACACTGTTATACAAGCTGTACACTGACTACTTTCAATTGCAGTAAAGTGTCATTTCTTCAGTTTTGTCACATTAAAAGATATAATAAAATATTTACAAAAATGTGAGGGGTGTACTCACTTTTGTGAGATACTGTACATTTCTCATTCCCTGAGCTCACACTTGCCATCAGATTAAAAAGTGCATGTTGATCTCTCTAAATAAGGATTTTTGTGAGATCAGTGTTACGTCCTTGTACAATTGCGGCTCTGCTAGTAAATATGGGATGACTGCATTTATGCAGGTGTGCAGCTTGATAAAGACCTGGACCCTCTTTGTGCTGCAGATGTGCCAGTGGCATGCTTGATAGTATTGATATCCCCATCGCACACTTTTCTAAATAGAGCTTGAGGAGTAGCGGGCGCTGTAGCAACAACCAACTGGAACTAGAAACATCACAAATCAGATGTACATATTTGCCAGCACACCACGGATCATCTATTTGTTTTTTCCCTGGGGGGGTGTTTGTATATTTTGCCTGAATGCATAATAAATTGTAATTTTAAATGATTATCTGTGTTTAGACTTATTTTTTCAGAGGAGGGGTCTAACTGACACCATTAAAGTCCAATTTCCCCTTTTTGGGGCACATCTGGTGCCTTTGTGTATTTTCTTATCATTAAGGGATGGGTTGTCGGTTTCAAGTATTAGCCTATGTATCTTAATTTATATCACACCACGGATCATCAATTACATCTAAATCTTTATTGAAAAATGATCACATCACAGAAGATATATTGCACTGTTTGGGAGCCACTCAGGACCCCTTTGTCAGGCATTTATCACATGCCTGATAAAGGGGTCCCGCACAGCTCCTAAAAGTGGCTGGAATTTCCACCTACAGCTGTCTTTACTCCCAGAAGGCATCCCACTAGATGTTATGGATTCACTGATATGCCTGTTTATCACTTTCATCTTGTGTTTCTAACCCTTCCTTATCATTAAAGTGTTTTAATATATATATTTTTTTTTACTGTCTAAATTCACTCTTCATAGTCTTTCCAACATTGCCAATGTGCTAGTATCATCAAACCTGAAAAGGACATCACATACAGTTGTGCTCATAAGTTTACATACCCTGACAGAATTTATAATTTCTTGGCCATTTTTCAGAGAATATGAATGAGAACATAAAAACGTTTCTTTCACTCATGGTTAGTGTTTGGCTGAAGCCATTTATTATCAATCAACTGTGCTTACTCTTTTTAAATCATAATGATAACAGGAACTACCCAAATGACACTGATCAAAAGTCTACATACCCTGGTGATTTTGGCCTGATAACATGCACACAAGTTGACACAAAGGGGTTTAAATGGCTATTAAAGGTAACCATCCTCACCTGTGATCTGTTTGCTTGTAAGTAGTGTGTGTGTGTGTATATAAAAGGTCCATGAGTTTCTGGACTCCTGAGAGACCCTTGCATCTTTCATCCAGTGCTGCACTGACATTTCTGGATTCTGAGTCATGGGGAAAGCAAAAGAATTGTCAAAGGGTCTGCCGGAATAGGTAGTTGAACTGTATAAAACAGCAAAGGAATATAAAAGGATATCCAAGGAATTGAGAATGCCAATCAGCAGTGTTCAAACTCTAATCATGAAGTGAAAAATGAGGGGTTGTGTTGAAACCAAACCACGGTCAGGTAGGCCAACTAAAATGTCAGCCACAACTGCCAGGAAAATTGTTTGGGATGCAAAGAATAACCCACAAATAACTTCAGAACTCTCTGAAAACATGTGGTGTGGCCATTTCAAGATGCACAATAAGGAGGCATTTGAAGAAAGATGGGCTGCATGGTTGAGTCCCCAGATGAAAGCAATTACTATGCAAATGCCACAACATATACATCAAACAGCACAGAGATAAACCTCAAACCTTCTGGCACAAAGTCATTTGTAGTTATGAGACCAAAATTGAACTTTTTGGCCACAACCATAAACCCTACATCTGGAGAGGAGTTAACAAGGCCTGTGAAACACAGAGGTGGATCGCTGATGTTGTTGGGAATGTGTGAGCTACAAAGGCACAGGAAATTTGGTCAAAATTGATGGCAAGATGAATGCAGTATGTTATCAAAAAATACTGTATGAACATTTGCATGTATCAGCCAGGAAGCTGCGCATGGGACATACTTGGACATTCCAACATGACAATGATCCAAAACACAAGGCCAAGTCGACCTGTCATTGGCTACAGCAGAATAAATTGAAGGTTCTGGAGTGGCCATCTCAGTCTCCTGACCTCAATATCATTAAGCCACTCTGGAGAGATCTCAAATGTGCAGTTCATGCAAGATAGCCCAAGAATTTCCAGGAACTGGAGGCTTTTTGCCAAGAGGAATGGGCAGCTTTACCATCTGGGAAGATAAAGAGCCTCATCCACAAATACCACAAAAGTCTTCAAGCTGCCATTGATGTTAAAGGGGCAATACACAGTATTAAGAACTGGGGTATGTAAACTTTTGATCAGGGTCATTTGGGTAGTTTCTGTTGTCATTATGATTTAAAAAGAGTAAACACAGTTGATTGATAATAAATGGCTTCAGCCAAACACTAACCATGAGTGAAAGAAATATTTGTGTGTTCTTATTCTCATTTCTCATTCATTTTCTCTGAAAAATGGCCAAGAAATCATAAAGTATGTAAACTTATGAGCGCCACTGTAGATATGCCCAATATTGACCTAGATGCTGCAGATTACTGATTACTTACAGTATTTGCAAGCATCTGGGATTTTCCCACTATAAAAGCTGTTTGAAGATCCTAATAAGGTTTTAAATATTTTATTTTGGTTTGACACTCCAGTCTTAGATACTTATTTTCATTTTAATTTAATGTTTCAGAAAATTACACTGCAAATGAGAAAAAAAAACAAGCTGTAGCCATTCTGAAACAAATATTTTCAACTATGGGATTCTTATGATTGCTATTTATTGTTACATAAATTTGTCTCAAACAAAAAATGTTTATGGTCTAAATGATAACAGGTTATCATTTTGCTATACTTTTTTCATAACATGTAAAACGGTAATTAAATTGATTACTTGTTAACATAGGGGAGTACTTTAGAAAATTAAATAATTGAACATTGGCTAAGCGTTTTGTAAGCATTGTCAACATTCTTTGGCTAAAGGTTCAAAGGCTCTTTGCCAAGTAATTGGATTGATTACTCGGTATTAAAACTGGGAAGGTTTTTCCCAATAGGCTAGAGCCTTTTTTTCATTTTTGTTATATAAGGAACAAAGCAATGGGACTATTACATTATGTGTTGAATCATTAAAAAAACTCTAGGTATAAAATACAAACAGGCACATTAAGTGTTTCAGAAGCACCCTAAGGAAACCTGTAACCAAATCATAAAACTTATTGAACATATGTATTTGATCTTAATTGCAGATTATGCATATTACAACATAATTCATCCACAATATCAATGATGGGATGTTCATTGATCTATGTCTCTCTTATGCTATTAGCATTCACAGAATGTAAGTTACTATGAGACTTTGTTGGGATTGTTGCAACGTTAAGTTAATATGTTATTATTAAGTTGTGACAAATATTTTCGATCCTACATCTCCAAATCTCTTGAGGAAGAAGGCCTTGGGCCTAAGAAACACAGAGAACTGGGCACCCCATCAAGGAGACTGTGAATGAATTATGTTGTCTTATGCATAAGATCCAACAAATTAGTTCAGTAAGTGTTATGACTTGCTTATGGGGTTCCCTATGGGGTTTCTGGAAAACTGTGATGCACTGTTTTATAACTATTTTATTCAAAATATTAATACAATTATTGATTTTTATTTAAATAATCTGTGTATGGTGTTACAAATTGATTAAGATGTTGTTGTCATGTTTACCCCTAGCGTTGGTGGTCAGGCACTAAAGCTGGCTCTGTTCTTCGCCTATAACAGCCCCCTTTCCTTATAAGGCAAGCAGGTACCTAATGGTGCTCAGTTGCCCTAAGTTATTATACACAGTGCTATAGTGCCTGGCTACCACCCAGGGGAGGTGCAAGCTAACCACAGGTACTTGTGGTTGCAGACAGACAGAGTGGTCCAGTGGCAGTCAGAACTCAAGGCAGGCAGAGTTCAGAGCGTATATTAAATGTGAAAGAGTTCAGAGAGTAGTCCACCCTCCAATCCAATGTCGATAACAAGCAAATCCAAACTAGTAGGCAGAGCAGGGATCAGATGAAGGCAAAGGTTAAGGCAAGAGGACAAGGCAGGCTTGAAGTACATGTTGCAAATACTATCACAAACATGACACTAAGGGCTTGGCAGGCTTAAAACAGGTTTAGTCTCCACTCGGCGGCTGTGTCTTTATCAATCACTCTGCAGGTGGACAGTTATACAAGGAGCAAGCATCTCAGCCAAAACCAGGATGCTGAAATGAGACCAGCAGCTCCTATGGAACAGGAGCATTGCACACTCCTGACCGTGAATACTTTCAAATATAACACCATATATTGTTACATATAATTTTGTTTCATAATCGTCTAATTCTATTCACATTCTTACTGTAGTATTCCTTTTATATGATTTTGTGTTTGAATTATTCTTGGGCCGAATACCCCCTGGTTTGGTTCGCATCATAAATCCCGAACATGGAAAAGTTCAGACCCGAACCGCAAACCCCATTAAAGTCTATGGGACCCGAACTTGAAAAATCAAAAGTCCCCATTTCAAAGGCTTATATGCAATTTATTGGACATAAAAAGGGTATGGAGGCCCGAGTACTGCCCCGAGGGACATGTATCAATGCAAAAAATGTTTTTAAAAAAATTGTTTTTCAAGGAGCAGTGATTTTAATGATGTTTAAAGTGAAACAATAACATTTAAAAAAATACTTTAAATATAGTGCCTAGGGGGTCACCTCAGTCTGACTGTAAAGCGGTGCATCTGTACCGTGTTTAGAACCTGCAGCAGCAAAACTGAAACATATAAAGGAAAAAAAAATGACATTTAAATTGATTTTCCTGGCAGCCATTACAAAAATGTTTAAAAATGTCCGAGCATGCAGCTGACCGGTGCATGTTGGGTCGGTGATGTCACATGGGATGGTGCCAACAGGAGACATTGCTAGGTGGCTCTGCACCTTACCTATTTAAGAACTGTCAGATGGCAGAGCAGGAAGTCGGCAGTTATCCTTCATTGTGATGGAGCTTTTTTTTTTTCCTTTTTCGGGTCCAGTATTGCAGCGGGTGGGGACATTGTATTTTTAATTGTAATAAAAATGAATATGTGTGTTTTTATTTCCTTTTGACACTTTTTTGGTGAATGAGTAGGGACCTGCCCACAGACCCCCACAACCACCACCCTCCCCCACCCCAAAGCATGGGACAAGGTGCTTTGGGGTTGGTGAGGAAGAGCCCCCTGCCCCAAAGCACCCCCTAAGTTGATGGAATGTGGCCTGGTATGGTTCAGTAGGAAAGTGCCGCTTGCTTCTCTCCCCGCCTTATCTGGCCTGCCAGGCTGCATGCTCTGATAAGGGATTGATATGGATTGTTTAGGGGGCACAATGCTTTTTTTAAAATTTTGGCATGGGGTTCCCCTTAAAATTCATACCACTATCAATACAAGATCAACATTTTTGATACCCTTATACATCCTTAGGGACCGATTTGTCCAGCCTTTAACCAATTTGTCCTCTCTTAAGTCTTGCTCTCAGGCAGCAAATGAGGTAATTTCATAGGTTTGGAAAAGTAATCTGGAAAGACTGCACATTTCTACTGTCTATCACCACTATTTACTCCCAGGATATTCAGGTGAGAACATATTGCTACGGTCAGGGTCTCAAGGAAGATGATAAATAAAATATGTGATGGGAACAGCACTGTCCAGTGCCAGACATGATGGAAATATAATCAGAAAGATATCCTTTTAAGCATATCCAGGCAGTCAGATTGCTATATAAGACCTGTAGAAAGGACAAAAAATGAGGGTTAAAGATTCATCTGTTTTAAATAGATAAGTCCAAGAGATAGTATCAAAAGCTTTCTGTAGATCAAGGGAAAGCAGCATGTCCTTCCACAAGACACCCAGATCCCAGGAAGTGTGGAGCACCAAAATCAGGTCAACAGCCAGCTGAATTTAGTCTGAATCCTGTCCTTCAGGTACAAAGCCGACCTGATCAATATGGATATAATTCACTATAAAGCCATTTAATTTAAAAGCATAATGGATCTATGCTAGCAATTTTATATCATAATTTATCAAGATCGGCCTAAAATGAGTCACATCACAGGGATCTTTGTGGGGCTTGGAGACAAGGTTTATAAATGCTCTATGACAGCATTTGTAATCCGGCGCTTCACTTGCTCATGTGACCTGGCAATATTTGAACAATGAATGTCTAGTTATCCCAACTGCTCTGTGAGAACTCCTGGGGAAGTGCGAGACAGTATGCAGCAATAACCTAAGCGCTTGGGATGACCATATAATTAGCGACCCAAACACACATGAGTTCTAAGAATTAATGATGGGGTCCAAGAAGTGACAATAACTAATTTATTCCTTGGTTAAAAAACATAAAAGCTATTGAAACCAGTTAAAAACAGTTTGGTTGTGAATTACATTCTTAAATTCATAATTCAAAATTGAAGAAACCATCCAGACAAAGTGCAAAACATTAAACAGGAACAGAGCTGAGGCTCACAGGTACAGTACCCGCTGTAAAATGGATAGCACTGGCTGCTGGGTGTTGTCCACTTAAATAGGCTTGTTTGGCGCCAGTGACGTGAACGCGCACCCGGGCGCGCAAATGCGCGCAGAACGTGCAAACAGATAGAAACGTCCATTTTCCTAACAAGTGCCCTTGTATTTGGTGGGCCAGGGGTTTTCCTGGCTTGTTCCCGTGAACATAAAAGCACATTTTAAGTTGCTTTTGTTGCTGATCAAAGTTTTCTAGGAGGAGGGATCTTAACTCAAGGTGTAGTTTGATCAGCTTGGATTTTAGGTCATCAGATAGCAATGTTTTCTTTAGAGAATCAGTGGACTGATTCTCTGTGAGAAGAGAATCAAGTTGCTGTATCTCCAAATTGAATGAAGAGGCCTTGGGAGTCTAAGAGCAGGAAGAGTCAGGAAGACACGGAATGTGGTGAAGCACTCAAGATAAAGTTCCGTGAGAAGGTACTGGATATAGGCAACCAGGTGTTGAAAACAACTTAGAACTTTGATAGAAAAAAAACAAAAAAAAGAGAAAAACAACTGAAGAGAACAAAACTGAGCAAAGTAAGGACTTGCATCCAGGAACTCTTCCTTCCCAGGTGGTAAAACAGATACAATTGAGACCATTTTGTGGCTGTTTAGTGCCAAGATTGCACTTGGTTATTGCATTGAGGAAGATGTGCAGCAGGTTGCTTCGAACCACTGCTGTGCTCCATAGGAGCAGAAGTAGCATTGTTGGCAGGAATGGTGTTCCAATTAGATAAGAGGTTTTGCTCATCCCATAGAGAGGATACACTATGCTTGGATCCGTTGTGCATTATCAGCAGTTTATCCGGTGCCACCCATTGGTAGTGGATAAGGTGATTGCACAGGGCTTTTGTGATTGTATTGAGCTGTCTGTGTCTCTGCAGAGTGTGTTGGGAGAAGTCCAAAAAAAGTTTCAGAGAGGCATAAGGGTCTGGTAGGGTCCCCAAAGCTTTTGCTTTTTGCATGAGTTGCTCTTTCACATGGAAAAAATGTATACAGAGCATTATGTCTCTTGGAGGAGAGTCAGACAAGAATGGCGGTTTGGGGAGCCTGTGGACTTGATCAATGACCAGTTCTATGGTTTTCAGTTATGGTAATACCACTTCTATCAGGCTTCTGACATACAAGGGTAGTTCTAGTTGGGGGGATTGACTCAGGTATGCAGTGGATTTTAATGTTATTGAGGTGTGATCTGTCTTTGATGTCCTCTATTTGGTCTTTTATCCATTTTTGCTCTTCACTGAGGTTGTCATGTGCATCAGTAAGGACATTAACTATATTAGCTACATCTCCTAGGTTCCCTTCTACATTAGGGACTCTGTTCTCTAGTGCTGACAGGTTGTAATTGAATTAATGCAGAAAAGAAGCATATCTGCTTGTAGAGAGCTTCTTAAGAAGATTAACATCTTCTCTAGTGTGGTGTCCATAACTGGCTGTCCTGCAGTTGGTTATGCGGAGATCGGATCTGGCTGTGCACACTGAGGGCTGTGTGAGGAGGATGGATTGTTAATCTCGTGAACCTTCTTATACCTAGATGCAATTTGAATGAGGATGCCTCTGACAGAGGCCTTATGTGCTGCCAAAATTATTTGGGGTGAGATCTGCTGGGGGTCATTATTAGCAAAGATCTCTTTCAAGTGGAGCTCTACATTGAAGCATACAACAGGAGAGCTGAGGAGGGCTTTTTTCAACCTTCACAAAAGGATGTAGCCATTGTGTGAAGGGACAAGATCATAGCTACCACTGGAGAGTGGTCAGACCACGGCATTTCTAGTATTTTAGAGTAGATAAATAAAGGAATGTCACAGGAGAAAGCAAAAATGTGGTCTATCCTGGAATTGGTGGAATGGACATGGGAATAATAGGTATAATCGCGCTTGGAGGGATTGAACTCTCCCCAGATGTTGATCAGGTCATATTGATGTATCACCTTCACAAATGGTGCCCAGTTTACCGGGGTGAAGAATTTGTGATCACACCTGCTAGACCTATCTGAATCTGAGTCCAAAGTAATGTTTGAGTCTCCTCCCATGAAAACAGTTCCTACAAAACATGGAGGCAGTTTTTGTAGACAGAGTTTGGAGCAAAGAAATAAAAAAGGTTTGCTGATCTGCTTAAGGGGCATAATATGTTACAAAGGTCACCTGGGAGCCCTCAATTTCCCCTAAGGCTAACAGATATCGAACATTTGAGTACTTGATAGCATTTGAGTGAGAGAGGGAGAGCTTCTCTGAGATACAGATCACTACTCCCCAGGTTTTATCAAAGTCATTTTGGGGTACTTATTATGTGTAAAGGAGGAAGCATATGTAGATGTGATGTTTCCTACAAGAACATCACCTCCGCTCCCATAGAATGGTAAAAATGAAAAGCCATCTGGCATTTAACTGGGGAATTCAGACATTGAGTATTGAGGGATATTTTAAGAATGGGACTAGGTTTTGAGAGTGTGGCCATGTTGAGTGAAAAAATAAAGCTAATGTTACCCCAGATAGCTGATAGCAAGGAAAGCGGGTGCAGTGAGGTAAAGACCAATGGGAGGAGGCATTCGGATGGAGAAGGAAGAAAAAATACAGATAAGATAAAGGAACTATTATATCTACACGTGGAAGGAACAGAGACTATCTGAAAATAGAAAGGAGAGTACAACGGTGAAAAAACAAATCCCCAACTGATATGAAGCCAGGGCAAACACATCACAATAACTCCACAAAGAATAACAACTCTGCAAACAGAGAGAAGCTTCTGAGTCCACATTAGTCAAAATAACACACAGACAGAGATGGAGTACCGGGTACAAGCCTCACACATGTAGCCTATACTGAACATAAAAAGACATAGAACAGAACAAAACAATCTACAGTTCAAGAGTCCGGAATATTAACATACTACTGAACACTAAAGAAAATCACCAAGCTCAGAAAACTCCCTCAAATGGGGGGAATATCTAACTATGAGACTTGTATGATGTCAAGATGCATATATAAATAATGGACAAGGGGGCATGGCCTGATCGTCATGGAGTGAAGACGTGCCAGCTCTGAGCTCCGTCTGACTCGGGTAGCAAACAAGTGGCGACACGTTGCATCCTCAGCCCCGGTGCCTCCAGATGCCCACCCGACGTCATACCACATCACAGCCTCCCAGCGGCAGCCAGAAGGTGGACTGAAGCCTCCATTCTTTCTTTGCTCCACAGACGCTGAGCACGAGGTCCGCAACCAAGATGGCGCCTGACAAGGCCGCATCTCTACAGCCAGCACGATCCCCTGGACCTCTAGGCAGCGACTCTCCGGGACCCTCGGCTACACCGCAGGTGAGAAGCCTTAGCCCGACTACATCCACACACTCTACAGGCCAGGCCTCTCACATGTCGGAACTGGAGGGGTTGGGAAGAGACTGGGACTTTCGGGCTCACATTAAGGCACTCCCCACTAAGGTCAACATTTAGCAGCTGATCACGGCCATGGAGCTTTCATGTAAGCAAGCAGTGGATGGGCTCAGGGAGGAGACGGTGGCTCTGGGACATAGGGTGGAGATGCTAGAGACTGGACAAGACGAGGTACTGCAAACCCTATCCTCCCTAAGAGACACTTCCCAACAGCATAGTGAGGCCATTAATGCTCTGCTAGACCAATTGGATGACCAAAAGAACAGCAGCAGGTGACAAAACATGTGAATACGCGGGCTGCAGGAGGCCACACAGTCCAACGACCTGCTCCCCTCTGTGGTCGGTCTCTTCCGTCAAGTGCTGGGGGCCAACTCTCCAGCCAACATCGGAGTTGAAAGAGTCCATCGCGCCCTCCTACCCACTTCCCAAGATGCCGACAGACCGAGGGACGTAATATGCAAGTCACTCAGATACCCCTTAAAAGAAGTTATCCTGAGGGCTGCACGGAATACACCGACAATAGACTTCGATGGGGCGCAAATTGAACTGTACCCAGATTTATCTAGGTGTACACTGATGCAGCGCAGGGCGGTGAGCCCTGTGCTAGAGGCCCTGTGTGCAGCTGGAGTGACTTACCGTTGGGGTTTTCCATTTCACCTGACGGTGGTGAGGAGCGGTAAGTCGGAAACTCTCTGCAATAAAGACGACCTGCAATCTTTCTTAGAGACACTGGACCTCCCGGCCACGGACTTTCCGGACTGGCAGCTTCATTGTCCTATACCTTTACCGCAGGGCCAGGACAGGTGGCACCCGGCCTCTACTGCCTCCCACCGGAGGAATCGGCAATGGAGATATAACTGAAGTGGGAGTTCCTCCCGACCGATTTGACAGGCCCTGAACATGGCTTATACATGGGTAGGCCCTGGCTTGCTACATGCTATACCCTGTCATACCTTGGCCAGCCGGTCTGAAAGCAGTTCACTGTTGCTAGCTTCCCTGGGTCTGTCTGGTTGATTGGTACGGCCCCGCTCTGCTGAACTTTGCCAATTTACCCCAGTTTCCTGTTCCCCCAACGAATGGGTAGTCAGGCGATAGATTTTCCCCAGATCCCCTCAAGTCTGAAAACTATGCACTTGCAGGACTGAAGTTAACCACTTTATTGAACCCAGGACTTCACTGGTTAAAGTTTATGTTCTCTACTTATTGATGTATTGCCCGAATGGTCTTGATGGGCCTCTCCAGGCAGACAGTCACTCACCCCCCTGTAGGTGACACCCTAGTTATGGGGTGTACTAAACTGCGTACAGTCTTTGCAGGGCTCGCCCCCGGTGGGACTCATCTCCCCCCGTGGGCAACCCCTCCTCCTAGAAGTGCCCCACACTTGGTGGGTCAATATGGTTTATATGGTTTATATGTTATGTTTTTGTTTTTGGTTTTTTATGCTTTTTCTGTATTGGATTTTCATCGGGGGTACAGTTATATGTATGGGGGATGGTTTTCTTGGGTGACTGCAGCGAAATTGGGACGCGCTTGAGGGGACGTGCCTTTATAGACCTGATATTGTCTGTGCACTTCAACCACCACCATGCCTAGCCTGTTGAAATTTATGTCCTATAATGTTTGGGGACTTAAAAGTCCGGCTAAGAGGGGCAGGCTTTGGCAGGATTTGCATCACTGAGCGCCTGAAATTCTTTATCTCCAGGAGACGCACTTCACTGCCAAATCGACCCCCCGCCTGCCTCTGACCACATTAGCCCAATGGTATTATAGCTCATCCCCGGTCCCCAAGGCCAGGGGTGTGGCTATTGCCATCAAGAAATCCTGCTCCTTCTCCCTGACAGATAGCTTGATTATTAATGGCACGATTGAGGGTCAAATGTATACATTTGCCAATGTGTATGCCCCTAATTCACGAACCACACATTTTGTCTCCTCTATTCTCAAGAAGATTGCGGGGGTCAGGGAGGGAGTACTTGTTCTGGGCGGAGACTTCAATCCCCCTATGGACTATGGAGGTCGGCGTTCTCCTTTAGAGCACTGCGACATATTTGGCGGTCCCTACGCTTGCTGCACTTAGTGGACGTCTGGCGTATAAGACGACCGAATGACAGAGACTATAGCTTCTACTCCAAGACGCGTGACATGTATTCCCGACTGGACATGTTTTTATAGATCAGTTTCATCTATGACCTCGTATTTCTAGCTCAACCAACCGGGCGATGTGTCCTATCAGGCCGTATAGGAGAGCCATAAGCCATGGCGCTCGTATGAAACGGGACAAACAAAAAGAGTTGGAGGGACTATTAGACCTCATCTGCGACCTGGAAATGAAACACAAGGCCTCCCTCTCCCCAGAGGATGCTGGTCGCTTGTCAGACTTGCGACATTGCGTCAGAATTCAGACGTTATTACGAATCATTGTACAACCTCCCCCCCGCAGTCATCTATGGGACTCCTGACAATGACCCAAGCCTCACAAACATATGTGAAGGACTCTGGCCTCTCCTCCTTCTCCTCTCAGGTGTGAGAGGAGCTGGAGCGGCCCTTCACAGTGGAGGAAATCCGTGTGGCCATAGCCACCCTTCCACTGGGGAAGAGCCCAGGGCCGGATGGGTTCACTAATGGCTATTATAAAACTTTCCTCCCCTTGATCGAGACCTCATTGTGTGGATACTTTAATTCTTTTGACTCTTCCGGTCCCTTGCCTCCCGAGGCGCTGTTAGCCTACATCTCAGTTATACCCAAGCCCGGGAAGGACCCTCAGCTTTGCCCTAGCTATCGACCCATTTCCTTGTTGAATTCTGACACTAAGCTCCTGGTGAAGCTTCTGGTCCTCTGATTTAAGGAACATGTGACGGCCCTGGTCCACCCTGACCAGACTGGCTTTATGATGGGTCGAGAGGCCCGGGATAACACCATTAGGGCGCTCCATGTCCTGAGCTGGGACTGGGGGACGGTATGATGGGCTGGGTAGGCTCCTTATACTCCAATAACGCTGCCAGGGTCAGGGTGAACGGTGTACTATCGGACCCCCTGCCTGTCCATAACAGGACAAGGCAGGGCTGTCCACTATCACCGCTCCTGTTCACCCTGGTTCTGGAGCCTTTCCTGTGCAGGGTCAGGGCCAACCTGGATATCAGGGGGATTGAGATTGGGTCGTCGGAACATAAGTTGTCTGCTTATGTGGACAACCTGTTGTTCTATTTATCCAATCCCCTGGTTACATTGCCAGTCTTGATGATGGAGGTCTGGGAGTTCGGAACGGTTTTGAACTTTAAGATCAACTTTGAAAAGTCTGAGCTTCTACAGATCCACATCCCCCCATCTATGGGTGACTCCCAGAAGCAGGCTTTCCCCTTTAAATGGTGTCAGGACACCCATCCCTACCTGGGCACTCATATTTCCCCTGAACAGACCAGGGTCTATGACCTTAATTTTGGTAGACTGTTGACATCTATTGAAAAAGACCTCCAATCTTGGAAAGACATCCCACTTACATGGTTCGGACAGATAAATGCACTCAAAATGACCATTCTACCACAAATCATCTACCTCCTTTACTCGGTCCCTGTCTCCCTGCCGTGCGTTTTCTGCCGGAGACCCTGCAGATGCTTTCAAAAATTTGTGTGGCAAAGCAAGCACCCCTATCTGGCTTATGATCTCTTGCAGAGGACTAAGCCGGCGGGTGGAGTAGGTCTACCCGACGTGGCAATGTATTACAGGGCCATATCTCTGGTGAGGATCCTAAACTGGCACCATGACAGAAAGACTAGACTCTGGGTGAACTTAGAGAAAACCATGGCAGGTAGGAATTTAGCGGGTGCCCCTTGGATACCCCAGCCCTTTAGAGGACTGTCAGACTGGACTTCCCCCCTAACCTTGGCTACCCTATCCACTTGGGACAGAGTGAACGGTGATGGTCAGTTTGCCCCCCTGACCTCCCCTCTGGTGCCACTGGCTGGGGTCCCATGGTTCCTGCCCGACGAGGAGAGGGGCTTCTTTGGCCCTTGAGGTCTAGAGGGGGGAGTTCTTGCGCCCGGTTCACTCCAGAGGGCAAACTACTGTCCCTGCCTTCCCTGCGGTCCTTGCTGGGTGACATACCCCTAGTGGCTTGGAGACACAGACAGCTAGATAGCTTCTTCCATTCCTTAGAGCCAGCCCTGAGGCCCTATCACTCCCTTACAGAATTCCCTATGTGAGAACATACCAGAACCTAGACACCTGTTGTCACAAATGTATCGGTTAATTCTGGACTCCCAGGCCACGGGGACACCCTATTACATGTGAGAGTGGGAAAGGGAGTTGGGGCTGGAGTTTTCACGCCCCCCAATTACAGCGCGTGTTTAAATTTACTCATTCATCCTCTATCTCCTCACGTAAACAGGAATCCTCCTTCAAGTTTCTGTCCAGGTGGTATAGAACTCCAACCAGACTGGCCCAATTGTTCCCGGGCACAGATGGGGAGATGTTGGAGAGGTTGTCCCCAACAGGATGCATTTCTACACATATGGTGGAACTGCCCCAAGGTTGGGGAACTCTGGGAGGCTATTTCCCTGTGGATCAAGAAACTGACCCTCTGGAGTATAGAATGTTCCCCGCTACATTTCTTGTTCCACGGCATGCCGTCCTCCACTAAACTATGCAAGCACAGTGCGATACCCCATTTGCTCAATGCCACCAAGGCACTGATACCTAGGTACTGGAAGCAGGCCAACTGCCCGACCCTCCAGGAGTGGAAGAGGGAAGTTGATTTAATTATGGAGGCAGAACAATGGATTGCTCAGACCAGGCACAAATATGATGCATTTAAAGATACATGGGCAGGTTGGCTATATTATTCACAGGAAATCCCCCTGACCGGATAGACATGGTTTCATGACCCCAGGAGCGTCCCATGCAGATCCGCTTAGGACCGAAGGGGTACACACCCCCCTGAATAAGTGCAGCACTAGACTTATGCCACCCCCCCCCCCCCCCGATGTCACCTGGTGATGCCTTTTTTCTCCCTTTATCTTTTCTTGTTCTAAGTTTTGTTTTGTTTTTCTCTCTGCCTCCCCAGTCGTTCTCTCCATATGTATACAACGCGTTGGGTGGACGGTTCTGATTGGTATAGATGAGTGGATGGAGCAGCACTTGGAGCTGTTCAAATAGTGGACAGTGTCGGAACCATGGGTTGGTGTGGTGCTGACCTTGCTAGACGCTTTTGTGGATATTTTGCAATGTTTGGGGGGACGTTCCCACCCGGTGCTATCCTCCATCCCTGTATAGTGGCCGACAGCTGATGGCATGGGGGTGAGGGGTGGGGCTGGGCGGGCCTGCCCCGACTGGTGCCTTGTCACTGTGGACCCCACCAATAACTTCAGGAGGCACAGCATACAGACACTCCACGTAATCTCAAATGTTAACTTTACCTGATGTACTGTACACCTATACCTGTTTAACAAATTAGTCTATTGGACCGACTGGATACCCTCTTAACCCCTTTTCCTTTCTGCATGTCATGCAATTATATATATGTGATGTTAAAAATGTAATAAACTTCAATTATAAAAAAAAAAATGGACAAGGTGCAAAAGTCATTAGAAGTATGTTTCAGGGTTGTCTGGACTGTTGTTTGCAATGGCTTCTGGTGTTATGCCATAAACAAGACAAAGGCACCAGCTATTGATCTCCAAAGAGTGAGCAGGTGGATGTTGTGGTGAATTAAAGGGCATGTGGGAAACCAGTCCCAATGGGTGCAATAAGGATTCTCCTTCAGGAAAGGTGGAAAAAGAATGTTTTACCATGGTAAATAGTAAGTGGATCAGGAATTACCAGTGGTATATTATACCTTTTTCGTGCAAGGGTTGCAGCAATGGTTTATAATTAACAAAAGGTAAAAAAGCTAATGAGCTACACTTCAGTAATTAGGTATAGGGGGAATAAATTACTTCCAGTCAAACCTAGACCTAATATCAACCGTCACTTCTCAATAAGAGACAGATAACTCCTCTAGACTAGAGCAACATGCAGTTAAAGAGGACTAAAGATCCTCAAAAGGAGTAATGCAGGTTGTAGGAAAAATAGAAAATGCTTTATTGAAATGTAAATATTATTAAAACCACAAACACTTTCACCATTTCAAAGTTAAAATATGACAATGTTGTCAACACAAACAGGCCGCTGCAGCAAACATGCTCCCATCCCTGCACATGCACACAAATGTAGATCCCCGTAAAGGGGAATATGGCTGGTCTAACGAAAAGTAGCAAACAGTCCCCGGTCTACAGTAGCGATATTACAGAAAATGTCAAAGAAATTATTCCGGCCAGGGAGTCCAAAGTCAAACACAGGCACTACTAGATAGAGCGTATGAAGTAAAAGGGATCCTGCTCTGATTCCAAGGCTGATGAATGATGCTGGGTTAGACCCTCGACTGGATGTCAGCAAAGTTGCACACTAAGAGCAATGTGCTCTATATACAGTAAGCAGCAGCCTAGATGGTACAGAGCAGAGCCGACAGGCAGTGGACTCCTGTGGGTACAGGCAAAGTGGTGGTGGATGGAAACAGGTACAAGTGAATATTGGATATTACCAATTCAGTTGGTCCCAACAGTCCTCGACAGTACCACGGGATCCGCCGATCAGCTCCGGGATCAGCCTCCATGGCACCTCAATCACAGCGTCCACACTCCTCCTGTCATTCCGGCTTAAATCTTGGCTTAATGACTGGGGTGGCTGGGCAGGTCCATTGGCTCCTGTCTGAGTCAAAGCATCACAGTCCCTGTCATGATGACGTCAACCAGTCCCAATGGTTGCAATAAGGATTCTCCTTCCAGAAAGCTGGAAAAGAATGTCTTACCACAATAGGTAAACAGTAAGTGGAACAGGAATTGCCAGTGGTATGTTATACCTTTTTCGTGCAAGGGTGGCAGCAATGATTTGAAATATCTCCTTTTCTGCACAGTCCTAGAGAGATATCTGCAAAAATTTGGGCACTATGTCCAGCTATCTGAATATTTGGATCCTCACAAGCTATCCATGTGATATGTTCCTTGATCCCATAATAGTGAGGCTTAACAATGATGTCCCCAGGAAGTCCATTGGCACGTGGGTTCATCAGAGCCCTGTTGGCATGATCGAGTTCCAGCTTATGATCAGGTTCATTCTACAACAAACACCACGTGGGTTCAGTCACCACCGCCTGGGTGTCAGTATAGAATTCAGGAAGGCCCCTAATGCTAAAGTTGTATCTCTGGGATCTATTTTCAAGGTCATTTATATTTGCAAGGGTCGTCTCCAACTAGGATTAAGCGTCCGCTGTGTACTGGTGCACGCATGCTTTTGCATACATGCTTCAGGTTTTTTTCTGTGCCAGTTATAAGATATTAGTTCCAAAATGTTTTGTGAGTAACTGGATAGTAAATGGAAGTCAGTAGCATGTATGCAACGAGGTTCCTTGATTAGTAACACCAGGTAAATTTCATGGAAACTTTAATTTTCTGAGAATTTAACTTAAACGGATATCAGATACAATTTAATGTCATTATGCTGATAATATAAAGTACATATTATACCTATAAAACTTTAAATATGTGTTTTTTTCAACAAGTCTACATATCTACACAGTTTTATGAATTTCCCTCATTTTGACTGTTCAATATAATTACAATGTTATTGATTTAACAATACTTTCAAATGTTGATTTATATACAATATGTGCTATTCCTGCAGTAATTGACCATGTATAAAAAGTGTTTGGGATGTACAGAGAATACATTCTGAATGACAGCAATATGACAGGTGGCAATGTTGTTTTAGGTGCCACATCTCACTGGCAAAGATTTTTCACTAGATGTCATCCATGAATGTGATCAAAATCTGTGTTACTCAGACTCATGTTTAATAACTTATAACAATATTATCATGTCATTCTCAGTCTGCTTGCTAAATGTAATCCACAAGAAAATTTGTACACTTAGGTGATAGTAACAGCAAAACTTGTGCCTACATAAAACAAATTAAAATAAATCATCTAATAAAGAAGATATATTGATAATAATGTATGCGCAAAAATTCCATACAGACATTGTTCTGAATGGCAACCATATGGCTCAGATTAAAAAACCTGAAGGGCAAAAAAAAAAAAAAAAATCTGCACGTGCCCACAGTGAACATATCCATCTCAACATGTCCATAATGAAAATATTGATTAAAGAATAGCCTTAATTGCTTTGCATACTGAGGACAACAATGGGCCTTAATAATGCAAGGAAAAACGGTAGGACTGGATCTGTTTCTGAGGACTCAAACATAGCTACATCTAAAATATACTTTTGGATACAAGTCTCTGTTCCTCAGTGAGTGAATCCTTTCTGAAAACCAACCATTGAGATATTCAGAGCATCCATCCAAGACCTTTGGTTTGATCCTCAATAAACTTGACAGCCTCTTTCATAAATCCTTGGACCAAATGTTAAAGAAAGTCACATTTCAGCACAGAAAATAAAATGGTTTGGACAGTGCAGAATTTGCTATTCAAATTGATAAGTAGGAGGGGTAAGAAGAGATGAGGTATATCAGTATATCCATATAAATGGAAGTAGCAGCACCATTTGTACCACCATTATTGTGATAAAAAAATGTTTTTTCCAAAGCCCTTGTTCAAACAAGGATTACCACTGCCCAAAAGAAACCAGGCCAACTGGAGACACACTGGGGCCAGACAGACATGTCAATTATGTGCAGAACGTGTTTGCTTAGAAGATTCACATGTCTAGAGTGGCCCCAGTATAACATTTCCTAGTGATGATGCAACAGCCTAACAGCGGGTGGAAACACGATGGCTTCCTTCCCCACACCAACAAACCATCATCACCATATGTTTGTCAGTTGTTGCATTTTGGGGCGATATCATTTTACAATACCAGGAATATTGTTGTATCTAGCACTGTCTAGCATCTTCTTATATATACAACTATATATTTTAATGAAATTTGGTTTTAGATTTTGTTAAATAAAGATGTTGATGACATTGTAACATTTGCATTGGGTTGCCTCTTAGATTCCCATCTCTGGGGGATTTTTCACACATTTATTCAATAGAGGGCTGCTGGCAACACTTTTTCTGAATATGCCTGAATATGACTATCTTAAAGAGGTTCTAAAGGCTGAAGGTTTATTTACCTTCATGCATATGCATGAAGGTAAATAACCTTCTCTTTGCAGCAGCTGCACCTCCTCCCAATCCTTATCTGAGCTCCCTCCAATCCTGGCTGTCCCGGGACTCTCCCTCCACATTGGCTGAGACAGCAGTAGGAGCCCATTGGCTCCCACTGCTGTTAATCACAGCCAGTGAGCCAATGAGGACAGAGTTGGGAGACTTTATATGTTTTATGGATGCATAGAGCAGTAGCGGTGCCCCCAGGGCAAGCGACTTTCTCTGGGGGCACTGCTCGAGGGGGAGGAGCACCAGCGGGGACCCAAAAAAAGAGGACACTTCCCGTTCCGGCGCCGAATGGAGAGGAGCTAGGAGACGGTCGCTCTGCTCCCCTGCCACAATCCCAGCTCCAAAACCGGCAAACTGGAGGGAGAACGGCCCAACAGCCTCCCCCCAAAGCCCTGCAGACACCCATGAACCGCTTTGTGGAGCGATCCGGCCAACGACCGAATACCGCTCAGCCGATCGTAGGGGGAGAGAAGCCAACATGGCCACCGCCGCTCCAGCACAGCCACAAACATACGCTGCAATACTAGCGGCCTCCCCACCACTCCAGCGGGCAGACAACACCCAGGATCTTTCCCATCCACAACCACCTGGACCCTCTCCCACAGAGACACCTACCCCTGTGGACATAGCCCAGGCCGTGGTCGCGCTACTGCGACCCGCCATAATGGAGACCATCAATGCTGCAGTCCAATCAGCGGTGCAGAAAGGTATGGAGCAATTGCACACAGACATGCAAACACAAGCCGCCAGACTGTCACAAGCTGAAGATAGAATCTCCAGTGTAGAGGATGACACCACAGCCCTAATCGCATCGGTAGCCAAGCTTTCAGCTTCACACAAAGAGCTACAGGAAAAGGTCATAGACCTAGAGAACAGGGCCAGAAGAAATAACCTACAGGTGATAGGCCTTCCCGAATCATACTCTGCACATATCCTGCCAAAGCTGTGTTCAACAGCCATCCCTGAATTGCTGGGAGTGTGGGCCCCATGCACGGTGGAAAGGGCCCACAGGATCGGCCAACCATCCGAGACTCGCTCCAAACCCAGAGCAGTAATAGTGCACTACCTGAATTACACAGACAAACAGGCCATCCTACAAAATTTCAGAAAAGCTCATTCCTTGATTTTTGAGGGCCACAAACTGCTCATATTCGCGGACTATTCCCTGGAAGTCATGCACAAGAGAAAGGCCTTTTCACCAGTCTGCTCGACCCTTCACAACCTCAATATTAAATTCAGCCTAGCCTACCCAGCGATACTGTATTTCCAATCTGCTCAGGGAGAGAAACTCTCCTTTACATCGCATCTGGATGCTGAAAACTACATCACAGAAATCCTACATCCGGACATGGATCAGACACCTCAATCAGAGGCCAACACCCGTTCCTCACCTTCTCCTAAAAAATCTTCCATCTCCACACCCAACACTGGAAGCCCAGTGAAACCTCCCCACAAAACAGTTCGCTTTGGACCCACAGATCCTCCTGCAACACAGGACTGACCTGCCCACACCCACAGCCACTTGATCAGAAACACAATCTAAAACGGATCTCCATGGCTGTCCAAACTTTTCCACCCTTCTACAACTATAGCAAAATGATAGACAAGCTGAGAAAGACTATCAAGATCCCCCCACAAAGGGGAATTCATCAGGCAAACTCACCGTGCTAGAGTCAGTTTGGTAAATGCTTTGATGCTATAGTTTTGCTCTTTTTTCTAAATATGTATATCACAATGTTTCTCGTACTTCACACTGGGTGATCACATACATCAGGTCACCATTGCTCTCGGGCTCAATGGAACCGGGGGCAATGCCCGACCGCCAGAGTTAGCCTCCTGCCTTAAGATTACTGTGTTCTTCTATTAAGGTTCATTCGTCTTTTGACCTATGGGCTACGCACGACAGTTTGTGCTGCCTAGGCGTATGGCGCCACACATGCCCATACCGCTACTTTCTATCCCCTCCTCCCCCCCTCCTTTTTATTTTTTCTCTCTTTACCCTCCTCTCCCCAACACACCCCCTGTTAGGAAAAAGGAACAAATTTGCTGTTTTTGACGTTTTCCGGAAACGGCGCCAAACGGGCATATTTAAACCTGGAGGCCCTGGAGACAAGTGCTGCTCGTTCTACAGCGTTCCCGACCTGTGAGCCCCAGCCTCTGATACCTGTTCCTGCGTTGTTCTGCCACCTGTTTGACCCGGCTTGTCCCGACCTGTTGTCTGCTTCCTGCTCCGACCCCGGCTACCCACGACCATCCGATTGTCTGCTCCTGTGTACCTTTGCTGCCCGCCCGTGTAACGAACCTTGCTTGGACTCTGACTACTCTTTTGCCTGATCCTTTGTACCTTCTTGCCTGCCCGTTGCCGACCCTGCCTGAACGACCATCCGTCTACCTGCACGCCTCCTGGAGCTTCGCTACATCATCGGTGATCCTCCAGCCCTCGTGCCATCCCGCACTCTTGG
>BLSH010502835.1:39089-55300 GCA_018402905.1 Glandirana rugosa
AGCAATCTCGAATGTTAGATCCTCCCTCCCAATTTACTATGTTTTCCCGTCATTTGACACCCCCTACTCGACTAACTCTTTTTTCCTCACATCAATAATCCACCACCGTCCTATCCGAAGGGACTTCTCTTTTCAAAAGTCCCTAGCGAACTTCCACCTATCTAAACCCCTGTAAGACTGGCTAACCCCATCCCTCAAGGTCTCCTACCCTCTCCGAGCCCTCTTCAGAACCTCCGCTCACACTCTCCTCCAATACTCCCTCGATCTCGTCCTCCAGAACCCTCCTCGCTTCTCCTGCCAATCCAACCATAAAACTCTGTTCCAACCACTATTGTATCATTTAACCCTCCCTCCTAGATTGTAAGCTCTAACGAGCAGGGTCCTCTGATTCCTCCTGTATTGAATTGTATTGTAATTGTACTGTCTGCCCTAACATTGTAAACTGTCGGCGCTATATAAATCCTGTATAATAATATAATAATAATAATAATAGGTGTTCTAATCCACCTCCACTATATCCAAAACAAAAAAAAAGTTTTTCCTTTAATTATACCTTAAGTAAATCAACCCCAATGATTTCCATATTTCCACATTTAGGTTTCTATACATTACTGTTTGGAGAACTGATCCAAAAAGGCAGAGACTACTCAAAATTGGATATATTTTTAGATTCCATAAATACTGCATGCCTTGACCACTACTTAATTACTGCATACATTTAATTATTTATTTGCTTTTGTGAATTGACTTTGACTCCTTTTCATATGGTATCTACTGAAAGTCATGAGCATTTTGCATAAAATACTGTGTCCAGACACCTACAAAGCACATGCAATCTGGTTGTGTTAATGGAGCTCATTGTCCTTTATTGACAACACATGTTATTTACAATATTATTTTGCATTGGGTATGTTTCTGCTCGTACCTTTTTATTATGCAAAATGCCAAAAAAATAGAACATAGAACATTTTCCCTAATTCAGAAAAGCTTTGCAATAGATTCAGAAAGCTTTCTGACACATGCCCCAGATTCAGGTAATTCTTAATTCTGCCATTTATTGGAATCTGTCACTATAGCTGCAACAATTCAAAAAGAATTGCCACCAGTTTGCAGCTAAGCAAACCAAAGGTAATTAAGACCGGCCTAGAGTTGGTGTACACAGAGATGCCAGTGCTCAGAGTGGAGCATTTTTTGCTGGGAAGCTGTCATGAAGCATCAGCATCAATGCACCTGTTGACTCATATACGGTCCCTATCAGCTGTCAGCTACTGTATGAGATTCCCTGGCTGACAGCTAAAAGTGGTGGGAATGCCAGCTGATGTTATTATGCAAATATGGCAATGGCTGTATTTGGACAATAAAGTTAGCCAGCATCCCTGCCCATTTGTTTACTTTCAGTGATGTGCTGGGGAATTTCATATTCAGCAGCTGAATGGGGCAGGGGTGAGTCATTGGTTGTTATGATACTGTTGGCTGCAGAGCTAACATTCTCTAGCTAGCAAGGGAAAGTACTGAGGATGTAGTGCCTACCCTATGAATATTCCAGCCTCAGCGCCCCCTTCCCCATCTATGAGACAGATTCATGTACCTATTTTAGCCCCTCTGCACAACAAATGTGCACGGGGGTGATAGACTCTAATCACACAATTTTTACTGATTGTGTTTACTCTATAGACAGTAAAGACCTACAATTTCATTTGGTTCAATTATTCACTGTCTATTACCTCAAGTGTAGCACAGCATGCTTTATCTTAAAAAGAGGGGTTAACTACATATTAAGATACCTCTTTTTACCTAACAAAATACATACAGTATGTCTAGTAAAAACGTTTTTATTGTCTTCCTGACATATTGCTATAGCTGTTTTCCTATTGTTGTTTCATTATGTAGTGTATGTGTCCTTTGGACATTGAGCTTTCAGAGTATTTCTGCTATTTTGTACATTTTGTACATTTACTCGCACACTGTTTAAATTTCACCAGTTGCAGAATAGCACATTTTTACCATCAAATTGTATTATAAACAGATTTTATTTCTTCTGTTCTTGAGTCTCGTGGCTGTAGAGATAAGACTGGTCCATTAGACAGCACTGTCTTACAAAAAATACACTATATTACCAAAAGCGTTGGGATTCCTGCCTTTACACACACATGAACTTTTATGGCATCCCAGTCTTAGTCCGTAGGGTTCAATATTGAGTTAGCCCACCCTTTACAGCTATAGTAGCTTTAGCTCTTCTGGGAAGGCTGTCCACAAGGTTTAAAATGTTTGACCATTCTTCCAGAAGCGCATTTGTGAGGTCAGGCACTGATGTGGACGAGAAGGCCTGGCTCACAGTCTCTGCTCTAATTCATCTCAAAGGTGTTCTATCAGGTTCAAGTCAGCACTCTGTGCAGATCAGTCAAGTTCCCCCACCTCAATCTCGCTCATCCATGTCTTTATGGACCTTGTTTGTGCACTGGTGCGCAGTCATGTTGGAACAGGAAGGGGCCATCCCAAACTGTTCCCACAAAGTTAGGTGTATGAAATTGATCAAAATGTCTTCTATGCTGACACCTTAAGAGTTGCCTTCTCTGGAACTAAGGGGCCAAGCCCAACCACTGAAAAAAAACCTCAAACCAAAATCCCCCATCCATCAAATGATTTGGACCAGTGCACAAAACAAGGTCCATAAAGACATAGATGAGTGAGTTTGGGGTGGAGGAACTTGATTGGCCTGCACCTGACCTCAAACTGATAAAACACCTTTGGGATGAATTAGAGTGAAGACTGTGAGCCAGGCCTTCTCATCCACATCAGTGCCTGACTTCACAAATGCGCTTTTGGAAGAATGATCAAACATTCCCATAGGCACACTCCTAAACCTTGTGGACAGCCTTCCCAGAAGAGTTGAAGCTATTATAACTGCCATGTGTGGGCCAACTCAATACTGAACCCTACAGACTAAGCCTCGGGTGCCATTAAAATTCATTGCGTGTAAAGGCAGGCACCCCAATACTTTTGGTAATATAGTGTATGTCTGCACATTTCCTTGCAGAGTTTCTGAAAGCACCCTTTCCTGAGGCAATGCTCTTATCCTATTACATCTTTATACCTGTGAACTACAGGACGTAGCACAAGCCATTCACAGAATAAACAGCATTCTGTGAACGGCCAAGGAGAGCAGATAAATGACACTAGTGCTTCTATGTTGCAACTTTCATAGCCACAGCATGCCAAAAGTACAACTCTAGCTGTACAAAAGTATAAAGTGTACAGTACAGAGCAGCTATCTCCACATTTAGCACACCTAACCAAAAGTAGCTATTTTTTTTTATAAATAAGAAATATAAAAATATCTGTGCCTGGAGTTATTCTTTGATTTTTGTTTTAATTTGATTTTTTTTAATTATTAGTATTACTAGTACAGGGTGGGCCATTTATATGGATACACCTTAATAAAATGGGAATGGTTGGTGATATTAACTTCCTGTTTGTGGCACATTAGTATATGTGAGGGGGGAAACTTTTCAAGATGGGTGGTGACCATGGCGGCCATTTTGAAGTCGGCCATTTTGAATTCAACTTTTGTTTTTTCAAGGAAGAGGGTCGTGTGACACATCAAACTTATTGGGAATTTCACAAGAAAAACAATGGTGTGCTTGGTTTTAACCTAATTTTATTCTTTCATGAGTTATTTACAAGTTTCTGACCACTTATAAAATGTGTTCCATGTGCTGCCCATTGTGTTGGATTGTCAATGCAACCCTCTTCTCCCACTCTTCACATACTGATAGCAACACCGCAGGAGAAATGCTAGCACAGGCTTCCAGTATCCGTAGTTTCAGGTGCTGCACATCTCGTATCTGACCTCTCAGACAAGATTGCTAGATTAGAGATATTACATAAACTCTCTCTTTCTACCAAATCAGCAAGAGAGCCACTTGAGACAAGGGTAACCTTGCAGAATTTGATAGATAGAAAATCCAAACATGCGCCATACTTTAAAAAACATATTTACTATGAATATGGTGATAAAAGTGGGAAGTTCTTGGCCATAGCCTTGAAAGACGCTAAAACTCTCTAGAAAATTTTCTGTATTAAAAATTCAGAAGGTGAGGGGTGGCACGACTGCCATCCTATATGGCTGCTGTGCGAGAGATCTCCGTCCAGCAATCCCGGACAATTACATCTACAGGGAGCCAAGAACTCTTCCACTGCTGCCTCAGAGTTCCCAAAGATCCACTCCAACTGGCACAAGAACAAGCTGCAGCATCTGAAAATAACAGAATTTTACCCGCCAAGATGCACAGGCTTCAACAAGATAGTAGCGGGTCTTCAGATCCGACCGCTGCCGCTGGTGCTCTTGTGCCTGAGCCTTCTATTATGCAGGCAGCGCTGACAAACACAGCCACCACAAACATCTCACCTGTTAGCTCAGAAACAGCATCACCTGAGATGTGCAGCCCATTAAAGTCCAGAGCGAGGAAGGACTCAGACTCACCTGCTGAGGAAGGGACTATGGATGGGGTGAGTGTTACACCGGAACAGCCAAAAACGTATACCGTAATACCTGACCCAGTAGCTGTTTTCCAACCAATATCTGATATTACGCTAAAAGAAATGCTGCTATATTTGAGAGCTTCTATACAGTCATGTCCTGTCCAGTTTACAACAACACAAATTAGAGGAGTGTGAATTTGGCAACAGAAACAGTCACATGGAAAACAAAATGACTGAGTTTGCTACCTCATTTAACACACTGATAGATTCGACTACTGAACAGTCAGAAGACATCACCTGGTTGAAAGCAAAAGTAGCAGACTTAGAGGATAGATCAAGGAGGAACAATATAAAAGTTTGTGGTATCCCTGAATCTGTTATCTCTTCTCAACTGCATCACTATGTGTGAGATGCCTTCTTAACAGTCATTCCTACCCTGTCCTCTGCTGACCTTACTATCGATCGTATTCACAGAATACCAAAGCCAGCATATATCTCAGCCAATGTTCCTAGAAATGTTCTACTCAGGATACATTTCTTTCAGGTCAAAGAACAATTGCTTGCAACGTTCCGAAGAACTGGCCAATTACCTGAAAAAGTGGAGCACTTCCAGATAATGCCTTACTTCTTATACATTACAACTGAGGGGTAATCTACAATCAGTGACCAAAGCCCTCAGAAACCATAAAATGGATCACCAATGGAGGTATCCGGCCACACTTCTTATAACCCATCAAGGCACCACGACAAAGATATCCTCTCTGGAAGAAGGCCTCCGCTTCTTAAGACAAATCTACATACTTCCGGATCCGTCCTCGCAATCTGCATCACCACCAGTTAAAGCCTTCATAGAACCAAAATGGCTCATGGCTCAGTGCAGGTCCAAGTGACAACATGTTACCTCTGGCACCTAACACTCCTGTCGCATCAAATCCATAACACCATTTCCCGGAGGCTGTGGAAGTACAAACCAGCATACTTTGATATCACTGAGAATTTGCATTTCATCTGCTCTAGATCCACAAAGGATCTTTCTTTTTTAAATGTTCCTTTGTTTTTCTATGTTCTTTTTCATTTCACTTCATTATACCTAGTCCCGTTGGGACATGTTTACATTCCACTTCCTCTGCACCAACTTGATCTCTCTACTAAGTCAGGACTCCATACTCCTTCCCTTGGATATCTCCTCTTCACCATTGGCTGACCATAGAAGGACATTTCAGCAAGAATCTTCTAGACCTTTGTGTTCCTTTAAACATCAATGGGATCTACGG
The DNA here is from genome assembly GCA_018402905.1 of Glandirana rugosa. Classification (NCBI taxonomy): domain Eukaryota; kingdom Metazoa; phylum Chordata; class Amphibia; order Anura; family Ranidae; genus Glandirana; species Glandirana rugosa. The sequence continues at coordinate 44,846 of BLSH010502835.1, forward strand.
CTCTTCAGTAACATTGTCCCTTTGAAGTCCATTGAAAATGAGTCTTAAATGTCTCTCGGTCAATGCCAATGGCCTCAACCATCCGGCAAAAAGATATTCCCTATGGAAGGAATCTGCACACCATAAAGCAGACATTCTGGCAGTCCAAGAAACTCACTTTTACAAAGACTATGTCACAAAATGTTCACACCAAGACTTTCCCCACATGTTTCTCTCCTCTACTAGTGCTAATAATGAAGCATTTTATTGGCTTAGAGACTCAGTGACATTTGTTTCCAAAAATGTTCTCCTGGATCCTGATGGCAGGTATATCATTGTATCATATGATATATATTCGTCTCCATATACTCTGGCATCTGTATATGTACCGAACACACAATAACTAAGATTCATACGCAGGCTGATTAGAAACATCTCAAAAGTATTATATGGTAATCTTATTGTGTGTGGAGATTTTAACACAGTTCCCCTCCCAAAGCTTGATTCATCATCTATGGTAAAGAATCGTGGCCCCACTTTGGGTGAACTATTACGTAAAGAGGAGCTATACGATGCTTGGCAATGTCAACATGCCAAAAGGATTTCACCTTCCACTCAGCTAGACATAACAGGTATTCTCAAATTGATCTCTTCTTGGTAGATAAGCAAACACTCCAACGGGTGTCCTCCTTGTCCATTTCTGATATAACATGGTTGGATCATGCTACCATTTCTATCACCCTGGACGAAACGGACCCTCGCTCCCCTACACCAGTGTAGCGTTGCAGTGACTCTATCTTACATTCAACCTCATATCAACCTATCCTTCTCCAACACCTTCAAACCTTTTTCTGTGAAAATAACATACCTGACATCAAACCCTCTACACTGTGGAATGCTCACAAGACATATATGAGAGGTGTTTTAATACAAATTGGATCTAGAGCTAAAAAACAATGTAATGCATGTTTAAACTCCTTTCCAAAATACACTCTCTAGAGTACCAAAATAAAAATAGTCCTGTGCAGGCAGCGGCACCCTTGTCTAAAATCCATACCGAATTAAGAGGGCTCCTGTGTGTAAAATATGATAAATTTCTCAAATCACATCAACTGAATTTTTACGCCCATCACAACAAGGCAGGTCAATTTTTAGCCAATAGAGTCAAATCCCAAAGAGCTAAAACACAAATCCAGTATCTCATTCATCCCTCCAAGAAAACTAAACTTCTAAACCCTCAAGAAATTGCAGACACTTTTGCAGATTAATACAAAATTTGTACAGCGCTACCAAAATGAATAAAACGTCCATATAAAAAGAGGATGAAAGAGAGATAGATCCCAACTTCCATGCGGAAACGAAAGCACTCTTGTGTCACACAACACCAGCTGTACTATGCGCTTACCACAGAGCGAAGTGAAGTTAGCTGCTTGTTACTGCGGTGCCCACAGTGGAGGATTTGTTTGCACAGGAGTCGGGAAGATTACCTGCGGTTCATTCCATTATCATTAATGAAGCGTGTTTGACCACTCTTATTTAGGGGGTCACACGCTCTGTGGTAAGAGCATAGTACAGCTGGTGTTGTGTGACACAAGAGTGCTTTCGTTTCCACACGGAAGTTGGGATCTATCTCTCTTTCATCCTCTTTTTATATGGACGTTTTATTCATTTTGGTAGCGCTGTACAAATTTTGTATTCATTTGTTTTCCTGTCCCAGTGTAGGACTGTATGTATAGCAGCTTTTTCTATTCAGATACATTTCATTGTTAGTCAGCGCGGATTTTTACTTTTATTTTTATTTACGACTTTTGCAGATTACTACAGTTCGCTGTATAATCTCAAAGAGGATAGCTCTACTCCACAGCCATCAGAATCAGATATACAAACTTTCTTAGCCAACTTAAAATTTCCCACCTTAACTCCTGATCAACTGGAATCCTTCAACTCCCCCTTTACAATTCTTAAGGTTGAAAAAATGATTAGCTCACTTCCCTCTGGTAAATCACCAGGTCCAGACAGATTTACCAATGACTATTATAAATCCTTAAAACATTTTTTTTCCCCACACCTAACAACAGTGTTCCAGAAATGATGGAGGGCCAGACATTTCCACAATAAATGCTGAAAGTGTATGTAATTACCCTTCCAAAGCCTGGTAAAGAGCCCACATCCCCTACAAATTTCCAACCTATATCCCTACTAAATTCAGACATAAAGGTTTATGCTAAACTACTCACACATCGCCTAGCTGAGATGATTCCCACTTTAGTCAAACAGGACCTTATGGGATTTACCAAAAATAGACAGACCTCAGATGCAACTAGATGTATCATCAATATTGTTCAATATGTGGAAAGAACCCAAACGCCTTCTCTGCTTCTGTCCATTGATGCAGAGAAGTTGTTTGACAGAGTTCACTGGTGCTATATGCTACTGGTTCTAGAGAAATTTGGTTTTGGAGGGACTATCCTCTCAGTAATCCTTGCACTATATGCTCAACCAACAGCTCAGGTCTATACGTCAGGTCTCTTATCCAAACCATTTGGAATATCCAATGGCACTCCCCAAGGATGTCCATTATCTCATTAATACTGTATTTAACCTGATGATAGAACCTCTAGCAGAATCAATTCGTTCACAACCTCTTATCTCAGGGTTCCGCATAAGCTCTACATCTCATGTCATCAACCTTTTCGCTGATGATATAATTGTTCTTTTAACCAACCCCTTAGTATCTCTACCAGCGGCTCACCAACTCTTATCTACCTTTAGTGCCATCTCATATTATAAAGTGAATTTCACTAAATCCTTAATACTTGACTACATAGTACATAACGAGTACATAAAAACACTCAACAACACTTGCAAGCTCAGTTGCCCTATTCCTGGGCCGAACATAACATACCTTACCTTGGTATATATATTACACTCACTATGTCCAACCTGTCAGATACCAACTATAAACACATCATAGTGGAAATTGGCAAGAAACTTCACCGCTTATCAAATTTTGAAATATCTTGGGCAGGAAGAATAGCAACATACAAAATGGTAATACTACCTAAAATGTAATATATGTTCCATACCCAACCAATTCCTCTCAAGCCCACTTGATTAAACACATGAAAAATGAAGGGATGAGATGGTCAATATTACAGATTATTATACTGCAACCCTTCTAAACCAATCAAAACAATGGTTCAAACCACATTCAGAGGCGTTATGGGTGGAAATCGAGAAACATTTAGGGGGTACCCCTAATTTGAATCTATTAATCTGGGCAGACTCATGGAAACCACTCAACTTGAATGCTTTCCCTCCAGCAATTCATGCTTCTTTGTTGGTCTGGAGAAAGCTACTTAAACAGCCATCTCGGGACACTCAAAAGTATTGGCCACGTATCCCCCATCAAAACTTAACAAATGGGTAGTAATGGGGCTGAAATGGATAGACAAACGATCTACTGATATGCTTCCAAAAGATCTATCGTCCCTAAAATTTGCTAATGGTCTCACCAGCTCTGACAACTTCACATTACTTCGCATAGGGAAATTTAAAGCTAAACATCCGGCACCCAAGGTATGCATAGCCCTACCACTATGGTCTTTTCTCTCCTCAACTCACACGAATACTAAAGGGATCTTGTTGTTTTACAACTATCTTCAACAAAAATTCTGCTCTTAAATGGGAAGCTGATCTCAGTGTTTCACAGCCCCTCAATGGCCTTCAGCCTACAAAACTATTTATGCAGCATCCAGGTGTGTCAACCACTGGGAAATTATACAAAAATGAATTAGTAGATAGTATCTAACTACTTACCAATTATCTATATTTTATCCCCAGAGCTCCCCCCTTTGTTGGAGAGGCTGTGGACAGACAGGCACTTTGTATCATATCTTTTGGTCATGTAAAAATCTCTTACGTTTCTGAAGAGACATTTTCAAACTACCATCAGATATAACAGGTGTGTTCCTAAAGCCTAACCCTGCACTAGCTATTTTAAACCTCCAAACTGACGAACTACCACTAAGTTTTCACACAGTAACCACCCATGTTCTCATAGCTGCGAGAATAGTGATTGCCAGACACTGGAAAGCATCACAAACTCCCAATAGATTGGAAGTCATTTCCCTAGTTTAAGTGAACTACGTTAAGAGAAATCTATTGCACATATGACAGGAAAAAGCCAACTATTTGATGGGCTGTGGAGGCCATGGACAGATTGGTTTCTTCACTAACCAGGGTATTGATGTATCCCGTACCCTTTTATTGTTGTTCAATGCTTAAAATACAACTTGTGTGGATGCCCTGACTTTGAGTTTCACACTATTGGCAGTCTTGTCATATTTGAATATTCTTGTCTTGTCATGTTTGAATATTATACCTTCTTGTAACCTTGTATGTTGAAAGCAATAAAAATTATTGTTATAAAAAAAAATCAGGTAACCTGGAGCATGCCACAGACAAAATCGCAAAAAGTTTAATGATTTATACATTCTACCTAAGAAACACAAACCTAGCCATTTAAAGGGCGTTAGAAAACAAATCCTAATTTACTTTTTAAGACAGAGTGGTATGCCAACACTTTCACAAGATAGCGAGATGTTAGAAAATTATTTCTCAGAAGAAGAATTCATCTCTTCTATTAAGAATTTAAAACCAGGGAAGAGCCCAGGCCCACATGGCCTCACTTCTCAATACTACAAAGCTTTTTTAGACAGATTAAAGATGTAATAGTAAGAAGAGATGTATAGATGCTATAGGCTTCATGTTTCATTTCTGGTGGAAATGCCCTCGAATTTCAACCTTTTGGTGATAGGTTTGCAACCTTATCACTAAGATTACAAAATTTAAATTGCCTCTAGATGTTGCATGTTGCCTTTTGCACATTTCCCCTCTCTTATTTAATAGTTATAAGAACTATTTACTGAAACACCTGCTTAACGCAGCCAAGTCTCTTATCCCTAAAAGGCATAAAGTGGTTGTTTTACTAAAGGCAAATAGACTGTGCACTTTTGCAAGTGTAATTGCTCCAGTGCTTAGTCAATGATGGGGAGCTCTGCTAATTTCCATAATCCAATCTTGGGCAAGCAAAACTGCTGTTTTCTTTATTTTCCTTGCATGTGATTGGGTATTCTATGCAAAGTAAAGCTTTTTCTCATTTACTAAGCTCTGGAGCAACTGCGCTTGGACAATGCAACTGCACTTGCAAAGAGCACAGTCTATATGCTTTTAGTAAATCAACCCTGAAGTCTTTGATCTGCATCTGAGCTGGCTCAGAGCACCAGTGCACTAAAGGTAAAACCCTGTAATAACTTATTGAATTGAAGTGTCATTGAATGCTCTCTGACTGCTTGCTGTGCTAAGTATATCCTTTATATGTGTACTGTGATTAAGAATTCTGACTTTCATTGTTCTGTAACTGAGTATGTTGTCTGATTTTGTTTTGTGACTGAGTATGCGGTCTGTCTGTTTTCTTTTCTGAGTATGTGGTCTGTTTGTATTCTGTGACTGAGTTTTGTTTTCATGAATTATTTGATGACCTAAGAGAAGAAGAAAAGGAGAAACAAACACACAGGTGAAGAATGTAACATTGCTAAGGAGAGTGTGCAGAGGGAACTGTAATGCAGTACTGGGCAGGCAAGCTGACAGAGAGAGCTACTTTATGAGACATGAAGGTATAAAAGTTGTTTGTATGCAGGAAGCATTCAGTATGGATGACAGTGAACAGGAAGAGTGGAAAAAGTGGAGATGAATCACTGGATTCAAGTCATTAGAGAATTGGTGAGAATATAGGCACAGTGGTTCTGGTGAGGCAGCACTGAACTAAATTGGGGTGTCCCTCAAACATGGAGCCCAATTTTGAAGAGTCACATGTACAGAATCCAAAGAGAGCCTCAAGCACACAGTCAAAGAGTCCAAAATTCTTTACAAATATTGAACAGGGGCTCATAGTTTTTGAATCGCAGAGTGAGGACTTGTTTTAGCAAGTTCTGCCAGGCTTCATTTCTCCCAATAGCAGCTCATGTTCTGCAGCCTTCTTTTTTCCTGAGAAGACGAAAACCTCCAATACTCACTCTGAATCATTTAGTGGCACAATACAACAATTCTTTGGGAGAACTGAAACTACCCAAAGCCTCACTGTGACCTGGTGTCAGCTCCATCCCACCAAATTAGCTGCTGAAAAATCTAAACTGCCACTGTGGAGCTACAAAACTATTTGCCTGCAATTTTTTTTATTGTTTATTTTTTTTTGTATGGTGTGTGCTACTAATACTCACTCATCCTTTATGCTAAAATGGGCTGAAATAAAAGCAGTAAAGGGCTTCCTGAAACAAGACCCTTGAGATGGAGACATATGACACACCTTCCCTAGCATACCGGTATCCTAATGGATGGGGTTTATGCCTGCAGCTATGCAGAATATCATTTGTAGCTTTCATTTTTCTATCCCTTTACTTGCTCTCCTAATGGATGATTTCTTATTTCTTTTGAGGGTTTACCCATGAGGCACAATCTTTTTGTTACCTATGACAGACAAAGACTAGAATGGTTCCTTACCTTCAGCCTTTATTGACATTCCAGAGTGCCCTTCTTCTGGATTTGAGGCCAAAGTAGTTTCAAAGTTTAACTTTATGTTCTTATGTCCATTGGACTGGATTAATTCACATAGAGTTGTGTTAACTCTAGGGACCTTAGTCTTAGTAATGCCTGTTTTCCTTCAGACAGCAGTCAACTGTTTCCAAAATTTAGGCTCTTCACAACCCCACCATCACATGTGTGCCAAAGTAAACACTCAGCCTACATCTTGCTCCCACTCCATAGTCTTTTACTGACCCCCACTTAGACTCTCTGAGGAGTGATATTAACATGGTGCTGGACCCCCTACTTGAAACTATGGGGTTAATTTACTAAAACTGGAGTGCAAAATCTGGAGGTCTGCATAGAAACCAATCAGCTTCCAGGTTGTTTGTTAAAGCTTTATTGAACAAACTGAAGTTAGAAGCTACCCGGCACAGCTGCACCAGATTTTGCATTTTCCAATTTTAGTGAATCAACTCCTATATGACTTGGATACAAACAGGGTGACACTCCTTTTGGAGACTGAATGAATCTGTGAGATCAGACCAACCATTCAAGGCCCTTATACAATTTGGCATGGATCAATTTGTTGATAAGAATGACAGGGAGGATACAGACCTACCTATGCTTTTGGAAACACATAAATGCTTTAATAGAGCTATGTCCATCTGTCCAGGCTCCCAGTGTAAGAAAACTCAGGTAAGTATTTAAGGATATGAACAAACACCTGGAATGACTTCATAATCGTCACATTTGCATTATCAGCAGTATCATCATGAATTTCACCCCATTTTGCTTCTTTCACTGTCCCACTTTCTCTCATTCCTAAGTGATAACCTCCCACCTCCTCCAGCTGCAGGATTCTCATACCCTCACCCATTTTTCCCTTACCCCTGGCTCCTTTGCTTGAAACAGCTGCCTTTCTTTTTCTTCTATTTCCTAGCTCATCCCCCCTTCCTTTATTTCATTTTTCTTCCCTTTCTCTCTACTTGCTTTTCCTTCCCCCATTAACCTACCTTACAGCTTCCCTCTCTTTCCCCTAACTAATGGATGTGCCCATTTTTTCCATTCCTCACCTCACTCTATTTTTCAAAACTGAGGTTACAAAGAGCCAGAATTCACTATTGTCTTATGGCCAGAGTTGCTTTAGAAATGCTCATACAGAATGATCTGGCACTGCACTGTTTATTCTCAAGTGAAGCTCCTTTCTACAAAATGACAAAAAAGCACAAAGGCCAAGTGCGTTATCTTGAAAAAGGTATATAGTTACATAGTCGGTGAGGTTGAAAAGAGACAGAAGTCCATCCAGTCCAACCTGTGTGTGCTCTTTTATGTTAATATTACATTATGTACCCCTGTATGTTATGGTCGTTTAGGGGCCCATCTAACATTTTTTTTTAATTATCGGTGCTCCTCACTGTAACCACTGCTTGTGGAAGAGAATTCCACATCCTTACCACTCATACAGTAAAGAACCTTCTACGCAGTTCAAGGTTAAACTACTTCTCTTCTAATTTTAGCCAATGGCCTCATGTCTTTTTAAATTCCCTTTCCCTTTTCATTTAAAAAAACATACCCACAAAAGGCTATAAGATTAAAAGTATTGAATATAAAGGAACCCAAGTGTTAACATCAAAGCCAAGATATAGAAGTCCCATACAGAGATATCACCCAAGCGCAGGCACATGCTGACAGATTTTGAGGGATGACCCTCTACCCGTTTGAAAACACCTACACGTGCCATGTGACCATTTGTGAGCTGATCCATTCCATAATGGAGAAGGGCCCTCACACATAAACACTAAGGCCCTGATTTACTATACCTCCCAAATCTACTCCAGCAGTGCCTTAAAATAACTCCCAATTAAAGGCAATTACAACTTCAGCTCTCACAAAAGGGAGTAAATTAACTCACATGCGGCGTCTATTTGCCTGTGAAGATGCCTCTCAGATCACATGGTCTATGTGCCTGATGTTGGCTGGAATCGAACCTGTGATTTCAGAATTCCTCTATTTAATGCTTGTATGCAAGTCCATTGCCATTAAAAAAAAAAAAAACACCCCTCTCTCTAATTTTAACAGCCTTAGCCCTAGGGGAAATGTCTGAATAGAAAAGAGTTTATCATTTTTATTAATAATGGTTAGGCTGGGTTCATACTAGTCCGATTCTCGGACCGACATTAGGAGCACAAGTTGCATTACCTCACAAAAACAATGATTCCCTATGAGAGCCATCTTAACTGGTCTGACTTGTGTTTTTCAAAGTCCGACCGACTTTGAAAAAGGTTCCTGTACTACTTTTGTCCGACTTTGATCCTACTTTAGCCCATTGAAAGGCATTGAAGTCGGATCAAAGTCGGATTAGTGTCTTCACTGATCCGACTTTGGCATGCGACTTATGCTCTGGAGATCTTGAAGGGGAACTCCACGCTCAATTTTTAAAAAAAAAATGGCATGGGTCCCCCTCCAAGAGCATACCAGGCCCTTTGGTCTGGTACTGATTGTAAGGGGGAACCCCCACGCCAAAAAAAACGGCATGGCGCCCCCCGAAATCCAGACCCTTATCTGAGCATGCAGCCTGGCAGGCCAGGAAAGGGGGTGGGGACAAGCGAGCGTCCCCCCACATGGGCCATACCAGGCCACATGCCCTCAACACGGGGAGTATGGGTGCTTTGGGGCACCCATACTCCCAAAGCACCTTGTCCCCATGTTGATGAAGACAAGGGCCTCTTCCCGACAACCCTTGCCGGTGGTTGTCGGGGTCTGCTGGCGGGGACTTATCGGAATCTGGAAGCCCCCTTTAACAAGGGGGCCCCCAGATGCCGGCCCCCCACCCTATGTAAAGGAGTATGGGGTACATCGTACTCCTACCCATTTACCTGGAAAGAAAGTGTACAAAAAAAAACCGCACTACACAGGTTTTTAAAATATTTTATTAAATCAGCTCCGGCATCTTTTCCCCTCTCTTCGCCCTCTCCAGTGTCTTCGGCTCTTTTGTGGGGGTCTTCTATCTTCTGAAGGGTCTTCTTTCTTCGGCTCTTTTGCGGGGGTCTTCTATCTTCTGAGGGGTCTTCTTTCTTCTGCTCTTTTGTGGGGGTCTTCTATCTTCTGAGGGGTCTTCTTTCTTCTCCTTCTCTGCGGCATCTTCTGCTCTTTTGCCGGTCTTCTCCACTGTCCCCTTCCCTCTGTTCTTCTTCTTCCCATGTTGACACGACCTCCTTCACGAATGCCCTCTCCGCTGTGTGCTGTGCCTTATATTGGCATGGGGCGTGACCAACCGATGACATCAGCCGGAGACCCCGCCCATATGATGTCACACCTTGGGGTGGTGCTGTCTCCTGTCAGTGGTGACAGTGTGTGTGTGGAGATTGCTCTCAGTCAATGGTCCCACCAGCTAGAAAACCTTTGTGCAGGGTGAGGCTGAGAGTGCCATCATTGCATATCAGTGATAGTGCAGTGTGGGTATGACTAGCCATTTGTCACAACTTTGTGACGTTGGCCAGGGTCTGACATTGCATCAGTCTTAAAAATTGCTTCAGCGTTCACTATAGATGCTGGATTGCACACCTTAGCTGCTGGAGTGCACCCTATTCTTCTTCCCCCAGAAGTAACCCACTGTCAGCAAGTGATGCAACCAGAAATGTGTGAACTGTACAGAGAATACCAGACACAAGTGTAAGTGAATAAGGTGATTTATTAAAAAGATAAGTAAATGGTGATCCAAATGCACATCTAATATAACAAACAGTGTAACCAACCAAATAACAGAAATAGTGAAAACTGCCTAAATAGGTAAAGGGAAATGTCCAAACCGTAAACAAAGCCAGGCCAGGGTCATACACGGGAGATCAGTAGAGGGGGCAGGGAGCAGGACAGGACAGGAACAGGGAGAAG
>BLSH010502835.1:101726-112317 GCA_018402905.1 Glandirana rugosa
GGGGGGGGGGGTTCTCCGTCGGAGGCCTACGGGTTTGCCGGTGAAGAAAGAACCGCCAAGGAAAACTTTCGAACCTAATTCAGACGCCGCACCTACAAACTGAGACCAACGGTCCTCAAAAGGAGTCCCGGCATAGGAAAGGTAAAGTGGTTTATAACCCAATGTGATGGGGAGAAGAGCTTTCAAAAGGAACCGCCAAGAAAGAAGTGGCCGTTTGGGCATCCGGAGGCTGCCCCTTGGGGGGGGGCAATGTTAGGAAAAGACTGTGCTAAGGGTTAATTACATTTGGTTGTGTTTTCCTCTGTTTCGTGGATGAGCAGCCCTATTTAAACTTCCTGCTTCCTGTAGCAAATGCTGTCCGTTCTACAGCGTGTGAGTGTTCCTGAGTAGTCTGTATCCTGATTTTCTGTTCCTGTGACCTGGCTTGTTTCTGACGTTGATTGATCTCCACCTGCACCGACCCCCAGCTTGCCCACGACCATTCTCCTGCCTGATCCTTGTGTACTTCACCTGCCTGCCTGTTGACGACCTTGCCTGCATCTGACGACCCCTCTGCCTACTCCACCTGTACCGCTCTGCCAGCCAGTTGACGACCTCAGCTTGCACCACCACTCTACTACTGCACGAGCCGCAACTGGACCCTTCACACCATCACCAGTGATCCTGTCCGACCCTCGTGCCCCCCTGTGCTCCCGAACCTCCTGTCTGCTCTACCAGGGGTTCCCGAACCAGGGCCGTAAGAGTGGTTGCTCCCTGCACAAGACAGACACCACCACCAGGTGCGTGACAACTACTATTAGTGGAGTTGATGAGACAGCAAGAGTCTTTTAAGCAGAACATCTTGAGCACGGATATAATGGGCAGTGGATGGAGTACATAATGTCTAGTGGAATTCAGGTTACTTCGATGTGCTGATTAACCCTCAGTTTTCTGGTGAGCCTCAGTGTGATTATACTATTCACGTGGTGGCACAGGGGGAGGATTTAACCATTTGATTTTTCTTCATACATTGAAGATTACACATTTATGGACTGTTTTGCACTGGCACTTTATATGTGTGTTTTTCTTTTTCACATTAATTGCGCTGCTAAAGAACTATGGACTATTAGTTATATGATATGTATAGAAGTACAATAAATGTGCATAATGTTTGAAAAAAATGAAAAGGAACCATAGCCAGCATGTTAATAAAAAAAAAGAATGATATTTCCATGATATCTTTTGCCTACTGAATCAACAACCAGGGTCAACTTTGAATAGCTTGCTCATCTCTAATAATTGTATGAAAGTTCATAAATAACAGTCATAGAGCTACATGATACCACAACAAAGCTTGGATTCATTTATAATACTCAAATGTTCTTTATTCAATCCAAATAAATAAAACACTCATACTTAAACAACAGTGCATTCTATATACTATACAAAAGCAACATTGTCCTAATATGACCTCATGCGTGTAAAAAAGACAATTAAAAAAAACTGGTCTGAAATCAATATGCAGAGGCAAACTGTTGCATAGCCTGGGTTTTCTTTTCTTTATTGGTTCCTCAAACTGTTGCATAATGCACCTAAAGGGTAACTCCACTTTTGTGGAAAAATATTGCAAATAATGAAAAAAAAATATGGCATATACGATTGTGATTCAAGGCATAGTGTAATTTAATGTTTTTGAAAATTACATCTCCTTTTCAGTCTGAGGCACTGTAAAATGCAATGCAATATGGAAACCCGAAGGTGTTCTGTACATAGTTAGTATGCAGAACACTATCAAAAATGCAATTTCCTGCTTGTATGATAGGCTCACTGGTTTTCCCGGAAGTCTGCACTAGGATATAAGTCAGGTTTCAGGCATCTTCTGCAATATGAATTTCATTTTTTGTAAGATGCTCCTAAAGAGTTAATCATTTTTAAAAGAATGCAGATCTTGTAGATTTCCTCATTAAAACGTGATGGGGTTGATATACTAATACTGGGGAGTGCATAATCCAGTGCAGCTCTGCAAAGAAACCAATAAGCTTCCAGGTTTTTGTTGTTCAAGCTTAAATGAACAAGCTAACACGAGAAGCTCACTGGCTACTATGCACAGCTGCATGAAAGTTTGCATTCTCCAGTTTTTGTAAATCTACCCTGCTGATAAAGTGCTATTCCTTCAGAGAAGAAACAGGTAGGAATCTGCAATAAAGTTTGTTAAAATCTTTGCAATGAACATAAATCACCCATAGAGAATGTATTTCCTAGGATAAGTGGAGGTACTCCTTAAAGCTGAACTCAGGACATAAAAAAGATATGTGTAAATGTAGATCTGCGATTACTAATACAGAGCAGAGCTGAAAAAATAGAAATAACGAAGCATCAAAAGCAGCCAATCATTGTGATGCTTCTCCTTTCGCTGTCCAGTCATATGCTCAGCTCTGCAGTCTGAGGGTCATCAACAGCATAAATCTGCTGTCAGTGGGATTTGGTTTTAGTTGCTCTCCAAAAAGATGGTTGACGCTGCTAACAAGCAGACACTCATTTCCCAGATCAAGGTATCCAAATCATGTATCTCTCCACCAAGCTTCTTTTGGGACCTAAGAGTTTCCCATCTTTATGACTGTGGCCTGTGATGCCATGCCATGCTTGGACATTCGCAGTGATACCTCATGTGTGTGGTGCAATCGTTGTTTACATATGAATGCGGGACCTAGGTGCACATTTGTCTTTGCATGTGAGCACATAGGCTCAGGGGCACTTTAAAAAATATAAAACATTATTTATTTTGTTAACATTTTTTTCATTTATTTATTTTTTTCTAATCAACTTTATTGCTATAACAAGTGATGAACAACATCCCTTGTGATAGCATGGGCCATGACAGGTCCTCTTTATGGAGAGATCTGGGATCAATTAAATCCTATATTTCTCCTCTAACCTCCAAAGCTTTTGATCAAACTAAGATGCTGTACCAGGCAGTAATGCCTTGCAAATAAACAAGCCAAAACTGGAAGTGACAAAATATTCATTGCTTCCAGTTTCTGGCATCACAGATTGGGAGGAATGCCTCTCATGATGTGCAGGGAAGCCGATGCCACCAATCATATTGGTCCCGGGCTCCATAATGGGATGGGAGGGTCCAGGAAAAGCACCACCTGTAAAAGTGATTCAGCAGCTGTAGAGAGAAGAGAATCACTAGGATAAAAAAATGGTTCCGGGTTTATAGTTGTACTCTCAACCATGATCCCAGTATAACCACATCAATATGAGGCTGTTATTATTATTATAATACAGGATTTATATAGTGCCAACAGTTTGTGCAACATTTTACAACATGAGAGCAGACAGTACAGTTACAATACAATTCAATACAGGAGGAATCAGAGGGCCTTGTTCGTTAGAGCTTACAATCTAGGAACATACGGTGGTACTGAAGTGGTTAAAGCTAAACTGTGATGCTTTGGGGTTCATTGTTAATTATTAAAGCGGTATTAAACTCAAATGCTCACAGTTAATATATTGCTGCTTATGAATTCTTAAAAGTGGTGGCTGCATTATTTTTCTAATTATTTTTCTATTTTTCTTTTTTAAACATTTTTCCCTTGTATTCTCACCTGGTGATCCAGTAACTTTCTCAACTTCCTTTAACAGACCAAGAAAGAATGGCAGCTAAAAGGTTGAAACAAACCGTTTACCATTGGCAGGGATGCTTTCAATGGTTAGATTTTATTCATATCAAAGATTTTATCTTTTGTTTAGTCAAGTCCATCTAAATCTGCTAATGTATCTAACACTACCCTCTAAAAATGTCAATGCTGCTGTCCAAAGGTGTCTCCACTGCTTTTTTCATCAACAGTGGGGGGCACCTTAAGGCAGGAAGTGTGTTACTGACTAGTACACCAGGTAAAAAAAAAATTAAAATGGCCTAAAAAAGAAAACAAATGCAGCGACCACATTTAAGGATAAGTAAACCGCCATATATAATGTTTCTTTAAAAAGTTTAATACCACTTTAAGTGTATGGTCATTTTTTACCATTATGGGTGTTTTGAGGAAAGAGCATATTACACATGATGCTTTTAGGCACAGTCTTTGATTAATGCATGAGGCTAGGTCATATGTGGGTGGGTAAAGTGAGGGGGATTAGGTCACTTATCTGACTTATGCACTTGTGCATGAAAATTTCAACTTGAACTACTGCTGAATAAGAGAATACTAACTATTTTAAACTTAATATAATATAATTAATATGAAATAACTTAAAATAATGTTGTTTTTTCTTTTGAGATTAAGTAGAGTGCTTTTAGACCTTTTTTACTTAGAACTACTGTGCAAGAAGGAAAGTGTTTTTTAAAGTCTAGCAGTCAAAAGGAATGCATTTTGGGAGTTTAAAAGCCCCCCCCATCTTTTGTGAGTGTGGGGGTATGTATAATATGATGTAAAGCATCTCCTTCAGCTGCTGGTAAAGCAAACCTTTCTTTTCTTTCTACTTGCACATTAGTTGATGTGAAACATATGACTGTTAATTCTTAGCCTACGTTCACACTGAGTGTGGTTTGAAATTGTGCGAGTTCAGCTGCACTCACATGATTTCAAACTGGCATTTCAGTCCGACTTTGGGGGCAATTAAACAGACATCTGTCTTAATTCATACACACGTCTATTGAAATCGCCCCCGAAGTCGCCAAAAGTAATGCAGAAACTACTTTTGGTAATCGGTGTGGCCCCGCAAAGTCGGCATCGCACCAATTCGGACAGTGCCATTACCAGTAGTAGGCTTTGATTTGGCTTGCGATTTGACACGTCAAATCACATGTCAAATACGCCCAATGTGAACGTGGGCTTAGAGAACAACTACTATAAAAACAATCCAGCTCCCCACATTTTTCTCATACTATTTATTCATTACTATCTCTGTCCCAGCCAGGAGAATTCCAGTTTCTATATGTCCAGGTAACGATTGTTACTGGGCTGGAAAATGACGGTGAATTCTAAATTGTATAGTTGTCACTGGAAAAATGTATAATGCCAATTGTTTCCAAAGGAACACCTGTTTTGGTGACAACTGTCTAAGAAGAGATTTTCCTTCACCTAATGGGACAAAAAAAAAGGTTTAAAAAAAAGACAGCGCTTTTAACCATTTATTTCTAAAGGGGATCCTAAAAACTGTACTGCTAGAAAAATGAAGCCACCATTGCTCTCTATGCCCCTATTTGAAAGATTTTTCTATACTTCCTGCCCATTTATTGTATCAAACAGAAAATAAGACAAGTGAAAATTTCCTGATTTACAGTCTATTTGAATAGTGACAAGCAGAACAAGCAGTGAGGAGAAATATCTCGAAGAGACACAGGCATAAGTAAAAATATGTTTTCTAATAAAGTCAGGAAGTCTAAGTCATTCAATGCATTCAGGTGAAAAACCTTCTTTGGTGCCGCAGCCCCACAGAGCCCCCTAATACTTACCTGAACCCGGTCTTTTCATCGGGGAACGAGCCCAGCAGCTCCAACCATTGTCTCAGGTCCTCATTGGACAGATTGATAGCAGCGGAGCCATTGGCTCCTGTTGCTGTCAATTAAATCCAATGACATGGGAGTCGGTGGGTGGGACCGATGGGGCACTTGAGAAGAAAAGGAGCCAGGAGCGCTGCGGAGAGACCCCAGAAGAGGAGGATTGGGCCATTCTGTGGAAAAAAATTGCACAGAGAAGGTAAGTATAACATGTTTGTTATTTAAAAAAAAAAAGGAAGCTTAACAATCCCTTTAAAACTAACACATGCTTGAGCTGATTTACTAAAACTGGAGAGTGTAAAATCTGGAGCAGCTGTGTATGGTAGCCAATCAGCTTCTAACTTCAGCTTGTTCAAATAAGC
Organism: Glandirana rugosa; assembly: GCA_018402905.1. Taxonomy (NCBI): domain Eukaryota; kingdom Metazoa; phylum Chordata; class Amphibia; order Anura; family Ranidae; genus Glandirana; species Glandirana rugosa. The sequence goes on from BLSH010502835.1 coordinate 107,574, forward strand.
TTTGACAAAAAAACCTAGAAGCCGATTGGTTTCTATGCACAGCTGCACCAATTTTTGCACTTTCCAGTTTTAGTAAATCAACCTATGTATATAAAACATCCTAAGTGTTATTGTTTTTAAGTTTAAATGTTCTTTTTACATGCTTTGCTGATATTTTAAGGATTGATACATTTTGTAAATTGATTTTATCCACTTAAAGCGGAGTTCTACCCAAAAGTGGAACTTCCACTGGATTGCTCCCCCCCCCTCCGTTGCCACATTTGCCACCTTTCAGGGTGGAGGAGGGAGCAGGGACCTGTTTTTGACAGGTCCGCCTCCCTAACTCCTGGAAGTTCGGCCCCCTCCTCCTTCCTCCACCGCCGGGCCAATGAAAACAACACAATGCGCTTCACACATGCGCAGTGGGGAACTAGCAGTGAAGCCCAAAGGCTTCACCTCTGAGTTCCCTTATCAGGAATGGGGGCGGCAGTACCCGAGATGCGATCTGACGATCGCCTGGGGTGCTGACATCGCAGGCTTGCTGGACAGGTAAGTGCCAAAATATTAAAAGTCAGCAGCTAAAGTATTTGTAGCTGCTGACGTTTATTTTTTTTTTTCCATTCAAGCTGGAACACCACTTTAAATTCCAGGCTTTATTTCTTCCTAAATCCCCTTAAGTATCAAAGAATTTTTTGTCTTGGCTCCATATATTATATCTTTAAGATTTTGTAGTCTGCCATAATGTAATATACATCTGTTTTGGGGGCAAATAGGGATTTTGTAGCAAATTTGGATACACTTATTTTTATTTCATTGTTTTTACTGAAAATAAATAACAAAAATGTATTTAAAAAATGCATTTTCATGTACATTTTTTTCAACACAACATTTATGTACTGTATATACTCGAGTATAAGCTGAGTTTTTTTATGCTGAAAAAGCCCTCGGCTTATACTCGAGTGACTAACTATAATGAAACTGAAAGCAGTGTGGGCTATGCTCTTTGTCTCCCCCAACTGTGCAGTACCCGGCAGGAAGAGAAGAAGATAATGTTTTTTAAAAGGCTTTCTGTAATTCAAAATGTATACGTGTGTGTGTGTGTGTGTGTGTGTGTGTGTGCTTCTTTCTGCTGCCCCCTGTGTGTTCTCCACCCCCCCAGCACTTTTTCCTGGCCCCGTGCTCTTTTATGGCCTCTCCCCTTGTCCCCACAGATCTACAGTGTCCCCCCTCCCCTCTCCTGCCAGCTGCTGCAGGGTGTATGTCAGGATGAAGCCTTTTCTGTTTTGGAATTTTGTAATTTGTAACCCCCCAAATATATAATTAAAACTATATTGCATTAGTGTTACTTCTCTTTTCAGTAGATTTTTATTACATTCATACAACTTAGGGCTGGTGTACACCAAAAAAAAAGCACTCCAGATCCGTTCCAGGTACATTTCTGCATGCACGTTTTTGACGCATTCCAGTGCGTTTTTGGTGTGTTTCTGATGTATTTCCAGATGCATTCCAGATGCTTTTTTTATGCGCTCCAGTGCATTGCAGTGCATTTTTTATGCGTTTTACTGCATTCCAGTACAGTCCAGTGCAGGAAAAATGCAACATGTTCTACTTTTTTTTTCTGGAACTGGAAAGCCCTGGAACTGACTGCACTGGTGTGGACTACGCCATTGGAAGCCATATAACCTACTTTCCATGCGCTTTTATGCAGAAAAAAATGCACTGGACTGCATGTGGTGTGAACTGGCCCTTAAATCCAGTGCAGGACAAGAAAGGCAGGATAATGTGAACAGATGATGAACACTAGATAGGAACAATAAACATTGTTACCATAGCTACAACATAGTAGAATTCTACCATAAGTGCAATTTTCCTCAAATAATACAAAGAGAAGGCATTTTGGATTAAACAGAACAGAATGGAAGAATGGGTACTTAAATATAGTACCCATGGCATGGGATTGTGGCGGCCACAACATTTTTAATAAAAGGAAAAAAATATATATAATACATTTAAAAAAAAAAAATCATACTGTACCTTTAAATCCTGTGAAGACTCGTCGCGTGTAGAGCGGGTGGGAAACACAGGTTTTTGAGCGGCCAAAGCACGCGTAGGTCGGGCGGGAAACATGTTTTTGGGGTTATATAAAGCCCCCCATGGGACCCTCTGTGCAGTTGACCTAGGATCAGTTTGGCAAGCTCCCCTCCCCCCTCCCTGTCGCAGCACCTATTTATGTGGTTATGTCACCCTTGATCTTCAAGGGGGGACTTCTGATGAATTGTTCTATTTATTATTTCACTCGAGTTCTATAACTGAGTGGTAATTAGTTATATATATTTACATTTTATATCATATTTTGAGAATTTTAATGAAGTTAATTATTATTTATGGTTTTATGAATAAATAATTTTTTTTTCAAAAAAAAAAAAGAATAAATTAATTTTGAATACCAATAAAGGTGCCGATTTTAATACCAACACTGCTGTGTCTGTTTTATTGAGTTCTGTCTTTTAATACTATATGTGCTGCCTACATTCCCATGTATGTAGGTATAACGTGAATATTTGAACCGTTACATTAACCTTGTTAAATAGACATAGAAAATACTTCATTGTATCATAAGGACCACCAAGACCACTCCGCTCAAACCAAGTGGAGCTGTCCTTTGCTGGAGGCGAACATACATTATACATTCATAAATGCTGTGCTGTTACGTCAGCGCATTAGTGTTACTTTTATCTAAAGTAGCACAATAGTAAAGCTCAGAGTGAGCATATGTGTTTTACTTTAGGAGAGTTTTATTGAACTTTTGATGCTTTATCATGATTTATGTGGGTAAAAAAATTGCTTACATAAATTGTTAATGTAATATTCAGATAATATAAAGTTAGGTTGAAGAGGGTATAAATTACCCTAAATGCTAAAATTTGTAATAATGTTGTGTTCGCTTAAGTGAGCATTTGAGGGGAAATCTTCACCTGTTTATGACTTGAAATGTCCTGAACCAGGGCGAGAAGTGAGGGAAACTTTCTCTAGAGAAACTTTGATATCAGCAAACAATTAGCAAGGGTTCTAATCCTTACTTCATCGAAAAATAAAAGTTTTGGCTGGACTTTTACTAGACTCTTTAGCTGTTATTAATGTTAAGTTATTTATTCTCAAAGATCCCCAAAGCTCATAACAAAGACTCTAGAGTTGGTTTCAGTCAGTTTCAAACTGCTTAGAAACTCCTTCTGGTTGTTTATATTGTAGGGCTGGAAGCCTGCTAAGAACTGCTCTCATAGTGCCTGTGTTGTGAAATTTGAATATAACTTATTCATAATGCTTGTAGATACAGAGATGAATGAGGGCTTTAAAGTGTTTTTACTGCTTGTTCAGAAAATGTAAATATTGTGCATGATCTGGGTAAAACTTCACTTCCAGTAAGTGTATATATGTTTTTTTTTTTTGCTAAATACAAATGGTAGCTCTAAACATTACTGATGATTATACATAAACACAGCAGATTGAACACATCTAAAACATCTAAAAGAAAGTACTATAGTAAATATGTGACTTAATTGCTGAACTTCATCTTAATGAGAACATAGTCCCTATGATTCTACATGAAACATATATACAGAAGCATTCTGCAATCTGTTTAAGCTGTCATTATCTCTAGATACACCATACTTTGCTCTGCTTCACAATATAAACATGAATACGTGTGAAAACATTTTTCATGCTGTATTTTGGATGTTTTGTCCTGCCGTTTATTATTTTAGTCACTTCAAACCCTAATCAAAGTTTTTAAAATAATCAAAGTTCATAAGGGCATTGCAAAGCTTGCCCCACAACCTGTAGTCAGAGGTTATAGTTGGCAATGTAGCTTCATCTATAGCAGCCCCCATATCACCCTATCGTAAGTCAAGTTGCTCCTGGAGCTTAATACACCATACTGTAGTTTCTAGCTCAATGGTAAGGACTGAGCAAGGATATAGAAAAAAAAATACTTGTGGTCTTCAGAAGTATCATATGTGGAGTGTTGCACAGCAGGTGAGTGGACAGTAACAAAATCCAGGGGCAGGTGGTGGTTGAAGTTGGTGGAATACAAAGCATAATCAAGAGATAGATAAATGATATAAAACCGCGACATGTAGTAAAAAGGAAAAAAGAGAAGGAAAAAAAATCCTATGCGAGAACACATGCAATAATGTGACCACTGTGTAAAAAGCAAATAATACAATCTCATCAGAAGGTTTAAAACATCTCACCATATTCTCATATATATAGAGTTGAGCGAACCCATGGATGTTCGGGTTCGGTGGGTTCGGCCGAACTTCGGAAAAAAGTCCGGGTTCGGTACCGAACTTGACCCGAACTTTACCCCGAACTCCGAACCCCATTGAATTTAATGGGGACTCGAACTTTTCAGCACAAAAATGACTGTAAAAGAGTCCTGGAAAGTGCTAGAGGGCTGCAAAATGATTTTAGAGCAATAATATGTCCCTTACAGCAACAGCAGGAACCTGACCCTATAGAACTAGGAGATGATTTTAGAACAATAATCTGTCCCTCTAAGCAGTAGACTCTACCTAGTCCAGTCAGATCTTTCTGTAATGCAGGATGAGATCTGCAATCTGTCCCTAAAAGCAGTAGTAGTAGTAATCTCTACCTATCTATCTATCTGCAATCTGTCCCTCACAGCACTGGCAGCATCCTCTCCCTACACTACCCAGAGAGCATGTGACATGCAGCACTGTGACTCCAGCCTCATATAGAGGCTGGG
>BLSH010502835.1:116783-127015 GCA_018402905.1 Glandirana rugosa
AATCACATCCCTCTCCTTCGACAGTCGCAAAAACAGTCCTTCTCTAACGTCTGTAAAATTGTAGACTAGGACGTAGGACTCTAATGATGACGACAACGAGACTCCCTATCTGATCTGCAATGTGTCACTCAAAGCAGCAGTATGTGAAATCTCAAATTACTCCAACAATCTGATCGTTGTGTACGATCGTAACGATCGTTGTGTTAGGCAGAGTTTGATCTAAAATCTGCAACTCAAAGCAGCAGTATGTGAAATCTCAAATTACTCCAACAATCTGATTGTTGTGCACGATCATAGCGATCGTTGTTTTATGCAGAGTTTGACCTGCAATCTGCAACTCAAAGCAGCAGTATGTGAAATCTCAAATTTCTGAAATCTATCCCTCAGAGCAACAGCAGTAGTAATCTCAGGATGCAGGATCAGATGTTAAAATGTCTGCAATCTCTTCCTGACAAAAACGCTGACAGCTTCCTCTCCCTACACTAACCCAAGAGCATGTGACATGCCGCACTGTGACTCCAGCTTATAAAGAGGCTGGGTCACGTGATGCACTGGCCAATCACAGCCATGCCATAAGTAGGCATGGCTGTGATGGCTTCTAAGGGCAAACCAGTGAAACGCTTGTTGATTGGCTGCCCTTCAGCTATTCAACATGCGTGATCAACTACCAGAACCCAGAACCCGAACCCTAACATTTTTTGAAATGTCCGTGTTCGGGTCCGAACGTTACAGTCCGGGTTCGCTCAACACTAATCATGTTTCCATTTATTTTACTTGTGTGATGAAATCATATCCCATTCAATGTGTCCTGAAAATCCTATATACATTATGACATACACAGTGCCCCCCCCCTTCACTCTGATGCTCCCATCTGATATTTTTGACTCAAAAAAGTAGGTCTCATGCACTGACCGCCTTAAATAGGGTGCTTTAACCAGGACTGGTATTCCTCTCTGTGGAATCCTGATAGTACTCAGTCCATCACCACCCAGGCTCATCCTCCACTAAATGTATGCAAGAAGCACAGACTCCAACTTGTTGTATAAAAAACTTCTCCACTGCTTCCTGGACCATTCAATCAGGATCAGGTGAGATATATTTACAATTATCTTTTGGCGGAACTAGTGTGAAAGCTTTGGATTGCATTTATAAAGAATGCTGGGTACTACAGCAAAAGACAGAATGTTGCAGTCTTAGAATACTTTTATTTTGAACTTTAATTGCATAAATGCCTAAACACTTTGACATTTTGATTTGATTGGACTGTATATCGACCTGCATATGTCAGTTACTGCATGGATACAAAATTACTAAGTGCTAACTTTTACTCTGTTTTGACTCTAAGCCCTAATAAATACTCTACTAAAAATTAGTCACTCATCCATTGTCACAGCCTAGGAGCAGTAAATTGAACTATGGTGCATGTCACACGATGATTATAAATTGTCCTGCTGGTGAGTGTGGACCCGTGACTACTTAACGACCTCATCCTTCCCATGTCATGGAAGAAATGTTACTAAAAAGAAACAGTTCTACCCTTCTATAGATAGATGGCACACTTGAGAGAGCAACGGGGTACACTAGGAAACACAGTTCTAATAATTCACATAGGTATAAAGCATGACAATTAATATGCTTGGGCATAGTCATAAAGTAGTAGAGGGTAGTTAGATAGCAGAGGGTAGAGAATGTTTGGTTACAGTTTACCTGGCCAACCATAGATATCATTACAATGGGTAATAACACAGTTATGACAATTCAGCAGGCTCAGTTAAAATGATGCTACCTTAGACTGCTATTAGATCACATTTCTTCAAACCCAGGAAGTACATTCTCCAGACAAGGAGAAGGTCACCATAGTTCCTCTTCCATATATGGATGAGGATTATATAGTTTGCAGTTTGTGTTGGCTGAGGTTGGTGGATGTCTGCATCTCCCAACTACAATACCCTTGACATGTTTATTCATGCCCTTGCAGAGTATGCTCCACACATCCCCCCCCCCCCTCCATCCCTCACCTGACAGTGGAGTTTACTAAAATGGAAGAGTGCAAAATCTGGTGCAGCTGTGCATAGTAACCAATCAGCTTCTAATTTCAGTTTTTTCAATTAAGCTTTGACAAAATACGCATGGAAACTGATTGGTTTCTATGCAGAGCTGCACCCCATTTTTCACTCTCTAGTTTTAGTAAATCAATCTCAGTGTTCTCTCCTGTGTGTGTTATATGGTTGGGGGTAATGAAACAAGAAGAGATGCAGACCATAGAGCATATAAATACAGTATATATGTATATATATATATATATATATATATATATATATATATATATATATATACATATATATATATAACCGTAGGAGCCTCTTAGTATGTTCAGTCTGTTACTCTGCCTCTCAACCCCCAAAGAACTGTCCCAGCACCTCTGGCACACCTGGACCCACTCTTTGGGGGTAATTCCCCTTTAGGGGAAAGAACCACTCCAAATTGTGTAAAGCAATGATATTTACTGATTAGACGTTACCTTGAGTTCATAGCAAGGAACTCACACTTCAAAAGACAACAGTAAACAGTTTAATAGACAAATGCAGGATTTCAAAATATTACATCTGGTTAACGATGCAATAATATATATTGAAAGGATACAAGAATGAAGATATTCACAATTCCCTTAAACTCTTGATTGATAACAGCAAAACAGTACCTATATGTCTATAGAAGATCCCCCAATAAAGCTTAATCAATATTGTATGGTCACTGAGCAATTTAGAGGAATAATGAGGATGTCAGTATTATGAGTGAAAATAATCAGAAGAACACACTCTGTTATTATATCATTTAGAATGACTGACCTACAGATATATTGATAGCGCTCAAGGGAGTTATTGTAACTTTAAAAGGATACAGTTATACATTAACACAAACGTCACAAATCACAGCAATGATCCCACTGAAGTTCCCCTGCTCTAATTCCGAGAACTCCTTGGAGAATTATCTTCAGTTTTGGTCAGTGAGAAATAGTGTTGCAGTAAAAGGAATCCTGGTGAATAAAGTTCAGTCTAAGATTTCAGCCGGCTTGTAATAATTCAATTGTCAGGTACCTGAATCGTTGTGTTCCCTAACCCCTTGAGATAAGGAACAATAGGTATGCCTGATTGACTTCCAAAAGAAACCCCTTTGTAGTGAATTCTGACTCCAGTAGTAAAGGTAGGCATTTGCACAGGTTATTATATTCCTCTGATTAAGCTTAATCTGTCTCTATGGAAGATGTATGAAAAGCCACTGAATATGCTCAAAAATAGTTGTCTTATTTGCTCACCACACCGACCAATTCTCAGGGAAGCAGTGTGGCTGTTCAGGCTGTGTTGAAGGCACTGGAACTGATGAAATCCACTTGCTGTTTGCTTTGGGGAGAACAGCTTCCACTGCTTGACTGTGGCTCTCTCTGGATCGACCAACATTTGTTCTGCGGATGCCGCCATCTCCTGGAACAGACTCAGTTGCTGGCACGCTGACTCCGCTGGTCACTCACTGGAACAGGGTAATGCTGCAGCTCGCTGGGCGCTGTATATCTTCAACCCACTGGATTCCCTGTTTTAGGCCGCAGGCCGCAATCCCTCTGGGACACACATAGGTCTCCACTGGTAGATCACACTGTTCAAAGAGCCTGGAACAGGCCTCACCCTCTGCTTAAATAGTCTCCCATGAGGCACTGTTCTTTTTCCCATCAATCCTTCTCTGCCATACAGTCTCGTGGGAAATGTAGTTCTTCTGAAAATGTGATAATGATTTCTTTTCTTTGGCCGCTAGAGGGAGATAGCTCCACATAACAACACTGCACTCTGTCTCTGAAATGTAGGCATTGATATGCATATGCTCCCTGCCACACACACACACCTATATAGATATCTATCTATCTATCTATATATATATATATATATATATATATATATATATATATATATATAGATATATAGATAGATATCTATATATATATCTATATAGATAGATATATATATAGTTATATTAGGTACAGTATATTAACTATTAATATTAAATTAACTATATATGCTTAACTATCAGTATTAAGTATTAAAGAGGAGTTCTGCGCCCTGACAAAAAAAATTAAAAGTCAGGAGCTACAAATACTGTAGCTGCTGACTTTTTATATTAGGACACTTACCTGTCCAGGGTTCCCGCAATGTCGGCACCCCAGCTGATTTTCGGATCGACTCTCGGGTGCTGCCACCGCCATTCATAGTTGGGGGAAACCAGCAGTGAAGCCTTTCGGCTTCACAGCTGGTTCCCTACTGCGCATACTGCAAACTGAGCAAAGCATGCTGCACTTTCTAACTGGCACAATGGCGGAGGAAGGAGGTGGGGGCCGAACTTTCGAGGAACAGTGCAGTCTCTCCAAAGTGGGGAAGGGTATCCGTTCCCCCCTGAAAGGAGACAAATTTGGCACCGGTGGGGGGGGGGGTGGAAGCAGAAAAGCAGAGGGTCCACTTTTGGGTGGAACTCCACTTTATGATTAATCATAATTAGTGTTAGTCAGTAATTACATAGATAGAAGAAGATTATCCTACATATTAAACTCTTCTTACCTTTCAGAAAAAAAATGATGTGCTCAAACATAAAAAAATATAAAAGGTTTTAAGACAAACAATCACTAAATAATGGCACAGCTTGTTTGGTATTTTTGTGCATGCACAGTATGAACAATGTGCAATACCACAATTCTAAAAAAAACACAACATTTTAAGACAAAACATAAATAAATAAATAATGTCACAGCTTGTTTGATCCATTTTTGTGTGTGTATAGTGTGAAAAAGTGCAATAACACAATTCTTAAAAAAAAAAAAAAACTTAATTCAACATCATTTTCAGCATGTACTACAACAAAAGTCTTTCAGTGCTACCCGTCTTTCTTACTGGTGGCAATGCTATTAAATACAAATGAGGATTCCATATTTTGCAAATATAAAGAGATCATAACTTGGAGTTCAATTCTGAGTGGAGTTCTTTTTTACTTTTTAATTTTTTTTAAAACATCTTCTTGACAATATTAGTGAAAAGAAACTTGAGAGGGCAAAATATAACAATACCAGAAGTTTAGTCTTTAAAAAACTCTTCTTTTTTAACCCATACAAAAAAAAGTCTTATTACTCCTAAAGTGCTTTACTGAATTCCTTCCAGGCAGTATTTTTTATTTGAGTTTTTCTGCCTGTTAAATTTACTTTTATACTTATTGATTTTAAACATAAAGAATGTTGACATTCCTGATCTTTACCAGACATGTTTTCAGGCTTTCTTGTGACATATACACCAGCTATTGTACATAAATGTCTTGTGCTGTAAGCTGCATTTGTCAGACATTTCTGGGATGGCAGAACAATGATAACAAGACGTTAAACATTTTAGCTATGTTTTGCCATCAGCAATACATATAATATGGGCTTTACACATGTGTGAGCAATCAAGAATAAAGGATTAGAAATGCATCAGATCAGATGTACAACAATGTTCTTAACGTAATGAAATGGTATGGTATCCTTGCATTTTGCTTACAGAAAAGATAGTGGTAGCAGAAATATTACATTAATAATTTACTGTTAACATACTTTTTGTTCCAAATGTACAATATTAAAGTGAACCTAGCATTAGAAATGTTAACACTCACAAGTGTTTATTACCTCTCACAAAGATCAAACTATTCCCAATGAAAATGTTTTAATTTGCTTTTCTTTTCAAGATTATAGCAATCTTTATAAAAGCACTAATTAGGGTGAGCACAAAATTCTTGAACTGAGATGCTTTCTCAGAGATCACACAGTCATGTAAATCCTGATGCCTGTGCAAGTCTTGGCTGTGTTTGCACATGCTTGACATAGATCAGACCCTACTTCTGCATCTGTTTTCACAATGTGACTTGCTACAAAGATAAAATGCTGAGGAAATCACTGAGTGGAGACAAGTATATGCTTTTCCCTGCCTGCAGAAGACTGATGACACAGAGCACCTTTCAGATTCTTCACTTTTCTCCCTCTCTGTCCCTCTCATCATTTGAAGCACATTGTATATGTCTATTGTCTCTGATGTTTTTAAGAATTGCTGTGATATACCAATCCCAAGGACCAATATTAAATTTCCTTCATGATTTTTCTGCCTGGCTACCCCTCTTGCTCTCTTCTGAAATTCCCATAATCATTCTTGGCGACTTCAACATCCCTGTTAATACTAACACTCCTGCTACCTATAAACTTCTTAAAGTCTAACTTCTTTCGACCTGAAGCAATGGATAAATGCTTCTACTCACTCAGATGGCAACACCCTTGACTTTGTATTCTCCTACCTATGTACTCTCCAACAATCCTTTTCCTCTCTCTGATCACCACCTTATTAGATTCGCTCTCTCCCTGTCTTCCACCACCTCTCCCTCCAACCACCTAACAATTGCCCATAGAAACCTTTGCCATTTTAACCATTCTATTCTCTATTCTGCTACTGACCACCTCTAAGATAAAATCACACTCCTGTACTGCCCCAATCTAGCCACTTCTACAATAGCTCCCTGTCGTCTGCCCTGGATGAGCTTACCTCCTTCCCTACACACAGAATCAGGCCCCAACCCCTACAACAATGACAAACAGATGACACCAGAAATCTCAAAAAATGTAGCCACGCTCTTGAGCATCTGTAGCATAAGACTGGTTCTCAAAAAGACTTCCACCAATGTAAGTGTGCCCTCCAAAATACATTTCTTGTCTCCACAACTCTCATTAACACCTTTTAATCTAGTTCTCATCAACTCTTCTGTACCTTTAAATGTATACTTCATCCTCCACTGCCTCCCCCCACTAACTCATTCACTGCCCAACCATAGAGATGTGTCATCCTCGATACTGGCGTTGTATATGACATTGATTTTATCCTTTTATGTTTCTGAGTATGCTTTTGGCACTTTTAATAAAAATTTGAAGGTGTCTTAGGAAATGCACTAGGTGTTTGCGTCATTCTTTTTTTGTTCACACTGCCCAGGAGATCAACAATCATTTCAAAAATACATGTTTTTGTGTACCTGTGGACGTGGGGAACACCCCATGTCCACAGGTACACGCAACACTTCCCTTATTCAAACCTGGTACTACAAACAAGGCTGCTAAACTTTTTTTTGAAAACCTAACCTAATCTAACCACCTGTCCCCTGGACCCTATTCCCTCTCAAATACTGCAGTCACCCACTGGCTCTATCCTACACTCTCTAACTCACATATTCAATCTCTCTCTTCTTGCATCTTCTCCAACTCTCTAAAACATGCACTAGTCACCCCCATGCTTTAAAAAGCCATCCTTGGACACCACCAATCTTAACAACCTACACCCCATCTCCTTGCTCCCGTTTTCCCCCAAACTCCTTGAATGCCTGGTCTACAAACAACTCATGTTGACCAACTCATCAGCTGATAGCCTCACATGGCTTTCAACATCATTTCTACACTGACAACACCCAAATCTATCTCTCTACCCCCAGCTCACACCATCAGTCTCCTCATGCATCACTAATTTACTGACTGACATATCAGTCTGGATGTCACACCACTTCCTCAAACTCAATCTATCTAAAACCGAGCTCATAATATTTTTTCCCCCGCATGCCCCTTCCCCTGACATATCTGTCAACATCAATGGCACAACCATCAACCCGTTCCCGCATGCCAGGGTGCAAGGTGTAATTCTGGACTCTGAACTCTCCTTCAGTCCCACATCCAATCACTGTCCAAAGCTTGCCACCTCAACCTTGGCAACATCTCCAATATGCACCATTTCCTAACAAAGGACACCACAAAGTTCATAATTTACTCCTTGGTTATCTCTCACCTCGACTACTACAACTCCCTCCTCACCTTTGCACAGGCTAGCCCTCTTCATGCCATCATGAATGCTGCAGCCAGATTTATCCACCTTACCAACCATTCAGTGCCTGCCACCCCTCTCTGCCAATCCCCCCATTGGCTGCCACTCACCCAATTAATTAAATTCAAAATACTAACAATAACTTGCAAAGCCGTCCACAACTTGGCACCCAGCTACATTACAAACCTAGTTTCAAAATACCAACCAAATTGTTCTCTTCGTTCCTCCCAAGACCTCCTGCTCTCTAGTTCCCTTGTCATCTCCTCCCATGTTAGTCTCCAGGACTTCTCCCGAGCCTCTCTCATCCTATGGAATTCCCTACCCCAATCTTTTCCACTATCTTCTACTCTGTCCACTTTTTGCCGATCCCTGAAAACCTTTCTTTTTAGAGAAGCCTATCCTGCCTTCACCAAACAACTGTACTTTTATTTTCTCCATCAGCTCATCCCCCACAGTTATTACCTTTTGTATCACTTGACCCTCCCTTTTAGATTGTAAGCTCTAACGAGTAGGGTCCTCTGATTACTCGTGTATTGAATTGTATTGTAACTGTACATCTGCCCTTGTGTTGTAAAGCGCTGCACAAAGCGTTGGCGCTATATAAACTCTATATAATAATAACAATTATAATAATAATCATCATCGTCTCAGTCTCTCTAAAGTCTGGACTGAATTTAATGTTAAAATATACAGCTATTTTAAAGGATATTGTATATTATGACATGCCAGCATTTTTGGTGTTTTGACTTCCAAACTAACTGAAATGTTAGATTTAAATGCCAATGGTATGTTGATTGAAGGAGAAAGTTTAAAGTTTATGAGATATCCATCATTAGTTATCTTAAGCTATTGAAATACATGTTGGGGCCTTCCTTGGATTCCTTCCTCAGGCATTACACCATTTTAAAATTCACACATGTATACATACTGGTTGAGATTTCAACAATTTTTCTTGACACACTTGAAGTGGTTGTAAACCCTTACATGTGCCCAGTGATGTGACTAGCTTCAAGTGATACACAGAGATGAAACAAATCCTCCTACATAAGTTGTACTTGTTTATCTATAGTCTTATCTTCTTCACAACCATTCAGTGCAAAATGTATACAGCTTGTCTTAGCTTTCAAAAAGCAGGGGGTGGGGAGCTGAATTTACACTCTGCAGATCTCAGAGAGGAGACCTAATTGGAGGGAAGGGGCACACTTCCCTTCACACAGCACATAGTAACAGAGCTGAGGCTGTCAGTCACAGGCTGTGTGTTTAAGCTCCCTCCCCTGTTGCATTTTCTAACTCTTGGTGTCAAGAAAACCTGTCAGAAGTGACCCATGCAGATACTAGAAGAATGAGGCAGCAGAGAGAAATTACATGTGCTGCTCTGGATTGAGACAAGTACACACCGTATAGAGATATACTATATATAGAGGGGATATGGGGGTGGCATGCTTGTTTTCCCCCTTCCCTGCCCAGGTAGGCTACATGCTCAGATTAAGGATCTGGTGTTGATTTCTTGTGGATCTCACATAGTTTAGTTTATCATTAATTTGAAACTAGAGCAAGTGTGAGCCAGGGTTGTGGGGGGAGGGGTTGGAGGGCACAGCCTAGAAAAGATTGTGATCCTATGTACTAGAGCCCTAGTACTAGAGCCCTATGCTAAAGCTCTAGTACTAAAAAAAGGCAACAAGCAACACATAAGTACATGATTGTATTCCTCTTGGCTTTTTTAAAGCTTACAGAAATTGAGCACCCATGATGTGTTCATACATTTAATAAGCTAAAACAAAGCATGTTTTTTTATAACAAGGTCACAGGTCAGGCTTCCTCTACTGATGTCACAGAGGACTAGATGTTTCCTGTACACATGCAAGAGATGGCTAAATGTCACATAACCGCTGTATACTGCTGATGCAAAAAGGTACTTATCGGTTTTATTTTTTAAAAATAACTACATGGGCAGCTTAAAAATACATTATTTGAAGGCTGCCTGTGCTTAGTATCATTTTAACAAAATAAGGAAATCACTTAAACTCAAACTTTCTGCATGAATCATACCTATAAAGTTAAAGTCTACAACTGTATACCGAAGCACATATTCTGTCCTACAATGCAAGAATAGTATATATGGTTGATCTATGCTACAGTCATTACAAAGTATCCATGAGAATATTGCTGGCTATTCATGTTGGGATCCTGCCATTGTTTTCCTTTGTGTAAAAATTCAGTTTTTAGTAATTCCTACTCACAGAGTTTTGGAATCTTCTCCAAATTCAGGAATTATGTGCAATGGATCCGGGTTGTGCACAACAATTGCATTGCTAGTTA
>BLSH010502835.1:172844-187139 GCA_018402905.1 Glandirana rugosa
ATATATATATATATATTATATATATATATATATATATATATATATATATATATATATATATATATATATATACATATATGTATATTAAAGTATAATATATACATTATATACATATATACACCAACAGATGCCTTTTGCCCACTTTACTGACTATTGCCAATAAAACCATGAGAACAAATGTATGTCTTCATATCCTAAGAGACATTGTATTCAATCCAATGTCACCTCTTTATATGTCATTTTGTATAGCTATAGAAATATTTTGGCTCTTGTTTCCATAGTAACCTAGCCAGATTTGCACCCAGTCCTTTAACGAAATATGTTAAAAATGGTATTGTAACTATATAAATAAATGCATCATAAATGTAAAGATAGATACAAGATAGAATGATATATATATATATATATATATATATATATATATATATATATATATATATATATACACAGTAGCTCCCAAAAGTGAGTACACCCCTCACATTTTTGTAAATATTTTATTATATCTTTTCATGTGACAACACTGAAGAAATGACACTTTGCTACAATGTAAAGTAGTGAGTATTAAGCTTGTATAACAGTTTAAATTTGCTGTCCCCTCAAAATAACTCAACACACAGCCATTAATGTCTAAACCGCTTGCAACAAAATTGAGTACACCCCTAAGTGAAAATGTCCAAATTGGGCCCAATTAACCATTTTCTCTCCCTGGTGTCATGTGACTCATTAGTGTTACAAGGTCTCAGGTGTGAATGGGGTGCAGGTGTGTTAAATTTGGCGTTATCGCTCTCACTCTCTCATGCTCCCTCAAGTTCAACATGGCACCTCATGGCAAAGAACTCTCTGAGGATCTGAAAAAAAGAATTGTTGCACTACATAAAGAAGGCCTAGGCTATAGGAAGATTGCCAAGACCCTGAAACTGAGTTGCAGCATGGTGGCCAAGACAATACAGCGGTTTAACAGGACAGGTTCCACTCAGAACAGGCCTCACCATGGTTGACCAAAGAAGTTGAGTGCATGTGATCAGCGTCATATCCAGAGGTTGTCTTTGGGAAATAGACGTATGAGTGCTGCCAGCATTACTGCAGAGGTTGATGGGGTGGCGGGACAGCCTGTCAGTGCTCAGACCGTATGCCACACACTGCATAAAATTGGTCTGCATAGCTGTCGTCCCAGAAGGAAGCCTCTTCTAAAGATGGTGCACAAAAAAGCCTGCAAACAGTTTGATGAAGACAAGAAGACTAAGGACATGGATTACTGGAACCATGTCCCGTGGTCTGATGAGGCCAAGATAAACTTATTTTGCTCAGATGGAGTCAAGCATGTGTGGTGGCAACCAGGTGAGGAGTACAAAGACAAGTGTGTCTTGCCTACAAAAAATGCATGGTGGTGGGAGTGTCTTGGTCTGAGGCTGCATAAGTGCTGCCGGCACTGGGGAGCTACAGTTCATTGATGGAACCATGAATGCTAATATGTACTGTTACATACTGAAGCAGAGCATGATCCCCTCCCTTCGAAGACTGGGCCGCAGAGCAGTATTCCAACATGATAACGACTCCAAACACACCTTGAAGACGACCACTGCCTTGCTAAAGAAGTTGAGGGTAAAGGTGATGGGCTGGCCAAGCATGTCTCCAGACCTAAACTCTATTGAGCATATGTGGGGCATTCTCAAATTTAAGGTGGAGGAACGCAAGATTTCTAACATCAACCAGCTCTGTGATGTCATTGTGAAAGAGGATTCCAGTGGCAACCTGTGAAGCTCTGGTGAACTCCATGCCCAATAGGGTTAAGGCGGTGCTGGAAAATAATGGCGGCCACACAAAATATTGACACTTTGGGCCCAATTTGGACATTTTCACTTAGGGGTGTACTCACTTTTGTTGCCAGCGGTTTAGACATTAATGGCTGTGTGTTGAGGTTTTTTCAGGGGACAGCAAATTTACACTGTTTTACAAGCTGTACACTTACTACTTTTCATTGTAGCAAAGTGTCATTTCTTCAGTGTTGCCACATGAAAATCTATAATAAAATATTTACAAAAATGTGAGGGGTGTACTCACTTTTGTAATATACTGTATAATAAGATAGATAGACAGTTTGGCAACTGAATATGTTAATAACTGTATAAACTAATAAGGTAAATCATAAGACCCACCAATCAATAAGAAGGAATGAGAGATGGGAGGGACAGATCTGGACTCAAGTTTAAGAGGTAACATTGAAAATGTCATATTATTATGTTCCAAACTTTGGAGCCCCTGGAGTACTCTGTAAGTTATGCCTTTTACATTTCCGTGCAGTCATCTTTTAGGTGAACACAGGTTCACTTGAAGTAAACATTCAAATGAAACTCCAGCCACAGACATCTATATAAAATTATAAGGGAAAAAAAAATCACAAAATGCGAGGCATTCTGTAACTGGACAAGTGAAGTGTAGGGGGGGATAAATGTCAGGGCTGCTTTTCTGAACAAGGCATAGCTCATAAAGCTACAGCACCAGAAGTACCACACTGGCTGTGATATCCAGCATATAATAATGAATGACTTATGTAATAAATTTAACAGATCTGAACATTTAACACACCTGAAAAGAGTTAAGAATTTTTTATGAATTTTATTGAAATTATACACCTCCTATGCATATGGCATGTGTATATATGAATATATGCTCACAGCACCAAATGCCAAGTAAATTATGTTCAAACTACATGTGTGTTTCATAATTATGATGTAACAAATTGAGCAATGATTCTTAGTTTGAACATTAAATATCTGTGAAAACTGTAAATCATTATTTAATTACAGTTAAATCACTGTTCTTATGATTCCGTTTTAATTATTGTTTGGAAAAATCCATAGTTCATATTACCCCAGGATATACTTTAAATAAAGTAAATCACCCCACTCTAAGTGTTTGATAGCTGATCTGACTAGATGACTGTTGCTGCACTCTTTGTTTATCGCTAGTCACCATCTTGGAAAGCTTTATGGCTTTAAGTACAATTGGGTGCTCTCAAAATCTGTGTTGTGGATTATCTAGTTTGTTTAATGCTGCCATTGATAAAAAATCTAATGAACATATGATATTTGCTAGCAGCCCAAGTGTCATACTATGAAGCTTTTTCACCAAGGCATTGAGAAAAATCAAAACCAGGAGAATAGCTGGGTGAAAGCCAGTGGTCAGAAAAAGTAACTAGCATAATCTGCAGGAATTCACAAACATGCACTGACAAGGCAACAACATGGATATCAATAAAACAGGCAGGCTAAGAAATCAAATAACAGAATGGGCATGCATATAAAATAGAGGTCCCTCTAAGGTTTAGTTGTAGCCAGAAGAAGCAGAAGTAGATGTAGCAGAAGATGTGCACACATGCCTAAGCATCCACCTTTGCATTTATATACAGTAATTATTATCAAAGGGAGTAGGGAGCTCAAGTGCATGCGTCCACCACTATGGAGGGCATATCTGATGTTTAAAAACAAGTGTCAAGAAAGTTTGTCACATGAACATATTCATAAATTAATATTTTATTAAGTTGTTAATTTTACTATTACATTCAGGTCTATGTAGGAGATTCATTTATTATACTTTCCACAACTAAAATTAAATTACATTGTGGCACTGCACAATTGTATAATATTGATTTCACAAAATTGATCTGTGGTCTCCTATGCATTTGGTTCCATAAAAATCAATGTGATGCAAACAAAGTGATCCTTTGTAATAGATATAAATATTTTGATCTACCAATAGTTCTTGAAGTCTCATATGTAGCCATACTCTAAAACTTCAGACATCAATAGATTCTGACTTTTATTTGTTTATAAGATGACTAGGAAGGACATTAAAGTAACCTGCTGTTAATCTAAACTACTGTATATAAACTGCTAAAGTGAATACAGTTCAGACTCTTATAGATTGAAACTATATTTTTATAACTATATTTGAGAAAATTGAGTTCTGTCCATGATACTTTTTTTATTTGCACTAACATGCTTTTGGGGTATCTCCCCTTCTTCAAGGTCCAAGCAGTACTGAGTAAAAACAGTTTTAGCCAAATGTTAAACAAAGAGGAAAAAAAAGTAAAAACCTCTGAGGGAAAGGAGAAAGAGGAAAAACAAACAAATACAAATCAATGTATAAGGCCATGGTAATGAAACTAGCTGCAGAGACTGTGCAACCAGATCAATCAATCCAAAAGTGTCACACACACAAATGGGACCTTCAATATCATGGGATCATAGAGCTGTACCTCTAGTAATGTGATATACCTCATTCAATGCAATAGGTGCAGCAAAGGATCTTATGTTGGAGAAACAGGACAGAAATTGCAAACAAGAATGAATTTACACAGACATTCCATCAAGAATCATAAAGAAGATGATTTCTGCACACTGGCGGGGCATCATTTTTCACAACTATTGAAAACCTCAATGTTTTAGTTCTTAACACTTTTGCAATTGACGGCGACAAAGTGGCTCATTCCCGCAAAACGCCGTCATACGACGGCGGCTGCGGGATCGAGCTTAGTGAGCGCGCGCGCGCCGCTGGAGGTGCGCCCGCGCGCTCACTGTGTTCGGGGAGGGCCAGGGAGTGGGTGCAGCGGCTTCGATTGCCGCCGGCTACCCGCGATGGCCCCCCCGAGCGAAGGAACGGAGGTCCGTGTATGTAAACACGGACCTCCGCTCTGTGTGAAGGGGGAAGGGCTGTGATCACAGCCTTCCTGTATACGAAGGCTGTGACCACTTCCCTTCCCCAGCTAGGGCAGTCCCCCCACAGTTAGAACACGCCCAGGGAACATACTTAACCCTTAGAGCGCCCCCTGCAGGTTAACCCCTTCACTGCCAATGGCATTTACACAGTAATCAGTGCATTTTTATAGCACTGATCGCTGTATAAATGCCAATGGTCCCAAAAAAGTGTCAAAATGGTCCGACATGTCCGCTGAAATATCGCAGTACCACTAAAAATCGCAGATCACCGCCATTAATAGTAAAAAAAAAACCCAAAAATGAATTCACATCATCCGTAAACGCAACCACTTTTGCGCAAACCAATCAATAAACGCAGATTGTGATTTTTTTTTATCGCAAATATGAGGAAGAATATAAATCGGCCAAAAACGGTGAAAAAAATGTTTTTTTATATTTTTTTTCGATTTGTATTCTAGCAAAAAGTAAGAAATTTGTTTTTTTTTGCAAAATTGTCGCTCTTCTTTTGTTTATAGCGGCGATCAGAAATGACGCAGAGGGGATCAAATACCACCAAAAGAAAGCTCTATTTGTGGGAAAAAAAGGACGCAAATTTCATTTGGGTACAACGTCACACGACCGCGCAATTTTCAGTTAAAGCAACGCAGTGCCGAATAGCAAAAAGGGCTCCGGTCCTAAAGCTGGAAATCCTTCCAGGGCTGAAGTGGTTAAAGGGGATTTCAGAACCACACAGGAAAGGAAAATGTTTGAACTAAGAATGATTCTTCTTTTTGACACAAAAAATAACAGCTTAAACTTGGATATAGGTTTTCTCACTCATTATTCTAAAGTTTTACGACCCCCTCTGTGACTGTCACCCCCCTCCCCTCCCCAGTCTGTAACTCTGCCTGTCTTATCTCACTATCTCTGCAGCTAGTTTCATTACCATGGCCTCATATATTGATTTGTATTTGTTTGTTTTTCCTTTTTCTCCTTTCCCTCAGAGGTTTTTTCTTCTTTTGTTTTTCGCTTTTTTTAACATTTAGCTAAAACTGTTTTTACTCAGTACTGCTTGGACCTTGAAGAAGGGGAGATACCCCGAAAGCTTGTCCTGAAAAATGTTATGTTAGTGCAAATAAAAAAAGTATCACGGACAGTACTCAATTTTCTCTGGCACAATTGCACTAATACAGCTACAATCACCTATAACTATATTTGAAAATTATCGACTTTGTCACTTCAAGTTGAGCTTGGGAATCCTTCCTTCCATTTTCTGTGCATCACAATTAATTGGTGAGGTCACCTATCATAATTATGAACCAATAGTGAGGCATAGAAGTTTACAGTCAGAATAAGGGCTAATTTTATAAAATGAAGTCTTTGTGAACATTATAATAAAATCCTAGGCATTCTGCAAAGTGTGTGACGTTGTGCACAGACACCACCCCAGCTTATGCTTTATGCATACCAGAAGTTGGTGAATACAACATAACAAGATATAGCGATAATGGAAGCCAATCAACCTCTAACTTCAGTTGTTCAATTAAGCTATGACAAAAAGAAAAACTGTAAGATGATTTTTTGCACTCTTCAGTTTTAGTAAATCAACCCCAATATCTACTATCTAATGTTTTGAAATAAAACCCTGAAAAAAAAAGACTATTGTGGTGTTATTTTAAAAGAGTAGTAGCCTCCCTGGTGGTATTCCCGAGTGTGACTCTGGATTCATTTTCATTACCAAAAGTGGCAACCCCGAGCCACACTTGGGATCACATCACAGGATCCAGGCAGCGTTACTTACCTTGTCCCCTGGATCCTGCAATGTCCCTCCACTGTGTCCTTCGGCGGAATCTTCGCTCCATGCCTCTTGGTTCCAACCTCTGTTCCCTGCGAGTATTGTGTCGCATGGGGGCGGAGCCTGGTGGCAAATTCAAAAAGCGCTAAACACATAACACATACAGTATCTCACAAAAGTGTGTATACCCCTCACATTTTTGTAAATATTTTATTATATCTTTTCATGTGACAACACTGAAGAAATGACACTTTGCTACAATGTAAAGTAGTGCTGTCCCCTCAAAATAACTCAACACATAGCCACTAATGTCTAAACCGCTGGCAACAAAAGTGAGTATACCCCTAAGTGAAAATGTCCAAAATGGGCCCAATTAGCCAATTTCCCTCCTTTGTGTCATGTGACTCTTCCTGTTAAATTCGGTATTATCACTCTCACTCTCTCATACTGGTCACTAGAAGTTCAACATGGCACCTCATGGCAAAGAACTCTCTGAGGATCTTAAAAAAAAGAATTGTTGCTCTACATAAAGATGGCCTAGCCTATAAGAAGACTGCCAAGACCCTGAAACTGAGCTGCAGCATGGTGGCCAAGACCATACAGCGGTTTAACGGGACAGGTTCCACTCAGAACAGGCCTCGTCATGGTCGACCAAGGAAGTTGCGTGCACGTGCTCAGCGTCATATCCAGAGGTTGTCTTTGGAAAATAGACCATACAATGCACACTGCATCAAATTAGTTTGCATGGCTGTCGTCCCAGAAGGAAGTCTCTTCTAAAGATGATGCACAAGAAAGCCTGCAAACAGTTTGCTGAAGACAAGCAGACTAAGGACATGGATGACATGGATTACTGGAACCAGGTCCTGTGGTCTGATGAAATCAAGATAAACTTATTTGGTTCAGATGTTGTCAAGCGTGTGTGGCAGCAACCAGATGAGGAGTACAAAGACAAGTGTGTCTTGCCTACAAAAAAGCATGGTGGTCGAGTGTCATGGTCTGGGGCTGCAGAGTACTGCCGGCACTGAGGAGCTACAGTTCATTGAGGGAACCATGAATGCCAACATGTACTGTGACATACTGAAGCAGAGCATGATCCTCTCCCTTCAGAGACTGGGCCACAGGGCAGTATTCCAACATGATTGGACTGGCCAAGCATGTCTCCAGATCTAAATCCTATCGAACATCTGTGCTGCATCCTCAAATGGAAGGTGGAGAAGCGCAAGGTTTATAACATCCACCAGCTCCATGATGTCATCGTGGAAGAGGACTCCAGTGGCAACCTGTGAAGCTCTGGTGAACTCCATGCCCAAGAGGGTTAAGGCAGTGCTGGAAAGTAATGCTGGCCACACAAAATATTGACACTTTGGACACAATTTGGACATTTTCACTTAGGGGTATACTCACTTTTGTTGCCAGTGGGTTTAGACATTAATTGCTGTGTGTTGAGTTATTTTGAGGGGACAGAAAATTTACACTGTTAGACAAGATGTACATTCACTACTTTACGTTGTAGCAAAGTGTAACTTCTTCAGTGTTGTCACATGAAAAGATATAATAAAATATTTACAAAAATGTGAGGGGAGTATTCACTTTTGTAAGATACTGTACAGTACACTGTAATATGCAAGATTACATTACTGTATCAAATCATTTCACATTCCTTTTGTCCCTAGTGCTTTGTCCAGTGCCCTGCATGCACATTTATATTATATATGCCATTTTTTCTGCCTGGAAACTTGAGAATGTCCATGGCATCCAAAAAGCGTCTCTTTACCTCAAAAGCGGTTTTGGACCAGCTAGAAAACAGCGATAGTAAATAAGAATCATTTGCAGAATTGAGTGATACTGATTCTTGGAGAAATTCGTCATCAGACACTGAAAGTGACGACAGCGACAATTCTGCAACTGACCAAATGTCAGTGTTTTGATTTGATTACATTATTGAATAAATGTTATTATTATTATTATATTATTATTATATAATATTTTTGTAATTATTTATAGTTATTTATTATATTACAATTTATGATTTCATTGTTTCAAACTTTATGATAACTGGGATGTCTACTAGACTCTTGTTTGGACAGATTGAAGTGAGTTATTCCTAAGAATTACAGGTCTACAATATAAAACGCCAAATTTCTATGTGAAAAAATGTACCGCTTTGAGATGCAAAAATCTGATATAATCATACCGCCAGGGAGGTTAATGCAAACTAATAATCTTATTTTTTTATCAAATAATATTATAAGAAACACAATGTTTTATGGGGTTTTAGATAACTGTTTAAGGTATTTAGGATGCAAATAAACTAGTCTACTGCTACTATTATTCCTTCAATTATTACTATTCATTTATTAACCACTTCAGCCCTGGAAGGACTTTCCCCTTTAGGACCAGAGCACTTTTTGTGAATCGGCGCTGCATTGCTTTAACTGACAATTGCGCGGTTATGCGACATTGTACCCAAACAAGATTTGCGTCCTTTTTTCCCCACAAATAGAGCTTACTTTTGGTGGTATTTGATCACCACTGCATCATTTCTGATCACCGCTATAAACAAAAAAAGAGCTACAATTGCAAAAAAAAAAAACAATATTTCTTACTTTTTGCTAAAATACATATCCAAAAAAAAGTTTAAAAAAAACAATTTTTTCATCGGTTTTGGCCGATTTATATTCTTTCTCATATTTTTGGTAAAAAAAAATCACAATCTGCGTATATTGACTGGTTTGTGCAAAAGTTCCCGCGCTTACGAATGGTGAGAATAAATTTATGGGGTTTTTATTTTTATTTTTTTTACTAGTAATGGCGGCGATCTGCGATTTTTAGCTGGACTGCAATATTGCGGCAGACATCTCGGAGCATTTTGACACTTTTTTGGGACCATTCACATTTATACAGCGATCAGTGCTATGAAAATGCACTGATTACTGTATAAATGTCACTGGCAGGGAAGGGGTTAACCTACAGGGGGTGCTCTAAGGGTTAAGTGTGTTCCCTGTGTGTGTTACTAACAGTATGTAGGCTGGGCTGAGTGGGGGAGGAGAGTGATTGTGGCACCCATACACAGGGAGCCTGTGATCACATTCCTTCCCCCTGTCAAAATGGAGATCCATGTGTTTACATACACGGATCTCCATTCTGTCACTGCGGGGGAGTGATCGCGGGTAGGCGGCGAACATCGAGTCCGCCTTACCCGCTCCCTGGCTCCCCGGAACACAGTGAGCACACCTCTGGCGGCGCGCGCGATCTTGCAGCCGTCTAATCAAACCACTTTGCTGCCGTCATACGACGCCGGGCAGTTGGCAAGTGGTTAATAGAAATACAATAAGTAAAAAAATTAAGGGGTATTATAATGTTTTTTTACCAATTCTTCATTATCTCTGTTTTTTTAAAGATGCTTTTTAATGAAAGAAAAAAAAACAGTTTCATGTCCTGTTCATTAAAAAAAGACAACTAGAGAAAAAAGTTGGATGCAACAAGTCATCACAAGGAATATGTAAAATACATAAAATCACAGATACAGTGAGACCTTGACTCTTGGCACTAATCATTCAGGGATGGTGTAGTAAGGGATGATTGAGCTCACAGGGCTTCATTCACACAGCAGGTTCTTACCGCATCCCAGTATGCAGTAAGATGCTGCACAGCATTTTTCAAAAAGTTTTTTGGCATTCACTAAAAAATGCTACTAAAATACTACATGAGTTATTTTATGAAGTTGTGTGGTATTTTAGTAGTGAGAGCCTGCAGTGGTAGCCACTGTCATTAACATAGGTTGTAAATAGCTGGCTATTGAGGAGCGGACAACTGCCGGCATCCTTAACAACCAGTATCGCATGCTGGGACCTATACTTATTTACTACATGCATTTTTTTTTTTCCTTTAGTGAATTGATTTTCACTCCTGTTTTAATGCGGCAGTTACCAAGCATTTTGACCTTATGTAGTAAATACCACATAAAGCAATAGTGAATTGACATTTTCAGGATCGCATGCAGTATTTGGGAAAACACCTAAATACCACATGTGATCTGGTTCTGTGAATGAAGCCCTGTCCCCAAATTTTATCATACTTGTTTGGGAAACCTCAGTTAGAGCAAGTAATTTGGTATAAGGGTAGGGCATAGTCATTCAGGTTTTACTACTCAGTAAGCCATGGTGGAAATGACTGCTTCCACATAAGATTTTTTTTTTTATTAAGCTCTTAAGAAGTATCAAGCTCTCAACAGGTGCTTTGAATGTGAAGAGATCTGAAGATCCTCCACTAAGCCCAGAAGACGCATCTTAGGACAGCAGTGATTAGTTAGTTAACTCTTTCTATGAAACAATTAACTGGTATCCAAATGTATGGATCACTGGGCAGGACTTTAAAGCATGAAACAAATCTAGAAATCCATAAAGCATGAAGGTAGAACATGGCAAATGGAGATGCAGTAAATGTAATGGTACGATTTGAATAGAAAAAATGTGTCCCTAGATGAAATAACAGAGGACATATAGGAGACCTAAAACTCACCTCAATCTTCATTTGCTTAATACTTTAACAAAAGGCTGTTTATGTTAAATTTGGGGAGTTTGGTCTGTCCTAGTAAAAAGCAGTCATAGTATTGTGAAATTAATTTAGCATTATTAGAAGACAGTAGGAGCTTCTTCAAAAAGGTGCATGAGAACATCACACTAGCAGTTTTAATCTGAGTGGTAGCTGCATGTTGCAGTTGTTGGTAGAATGTAGCATGAATACCATATTCCAGTTTCATTGGAAACTTTTCAATGAGCCATTGCTATATAGCTGATACACAAATATAACTGTAAGTGAGAACAAATAACCTGTATTAAGAACTGTTAGAAACTCAGAAAGGGATAACTTATTCCAAAATGGATTATTTGGAGAGGCTTCACAATCACTCTAGCAAACAGTTCTAGTGACGTATATTGACGTATCTAAGCAATTTCTGGTGGTTAACAGAATTCTGTAGTGACTCAAAAAAAGTAATGATTGGTGTTTCAAGTACATAAAAGGCTTAGTACAGGGGAAACTGGCCAGAATGTATAAATGCATTTTATTAGATCCACCCTGCCCATAAGATCCAACAGTAGGTTTATTCACTGTGCAGTTTAAGCTTGAAAGGCATCTATTAGTGGTAAAAGATTTTCGGACAAATATGAGGAAATGGGCAGTTGAACTGTTATACAAAAATATTTAAATTTAAGTGGAAAATTAAATGAACATTAGAGGTAGACTCATTGTCAAATAGAAACAGAAGAGACCTTTTCAAGATAACTTTGCACCCAGAGAACCTAACAAATGCTATAAAATGTTTAAGAAGGTAAAATAAAGCTTGCTAAGAGTCCATGGTATTATCAAAATAGAGAAAGATATGTTGCACCAAGGAATTCATTCTCAAATATTGAATGTAGGAGTGGATTCAATCATTGTAAGATGCTCATTTGCAAAAGCAAAGAGAGGAGGTGAGAGGAAACAACCCTGTCCCTGGTACGCTGACAAATCAGGAATGTTGTAGAAACAGAATCATTAACCCTAATTCTAGATCCAGGGGATGTTTACAAAATTTCAGACACAACAAATTTAGGACCAAAGACAAATCTATGCAAAACCCTAAGAGGCTTTAGCCATTCCATGCTATCAAATGTGTTAATCACCACCCCTCCCTCCTATGCTCACAAAAGACCTGTAAATCAATGAATAACCTTCAGATATTCATTTGAGTACATCTATTGGTTATGAAGCCCACTTAGTCTGACCCCATCAAGTCACCCACACATTTGATTCAGTCTAAGCACCAGAATTTTGGCCACAACTTTCACATCAGAATTAATGAGGAGATAGGGCAGTAACAGTCACACTTAGTGACATCATTCCCTGTTTTTAGGATAAGCATCCTAAAGCCTAAAGATCAAAGCCTCCGATATAGTATCAGGAGAAGAAGACCCTTGTTTAAGTTCTTCTCAAAAGTACTAAGTCAGCAGGGAAGCTGTCTAAGCCTGCATATTTTTTTGAGCAGAAGAACAACAATTGCATGTTCAGTTTCATCTTTGGATAAAGGAGCCTCTAGTCTGCTCTCAACTGGGGATTCAATTGCAGAAAATTTATCTTGGATAAAAAGTGATCTAAAGCTGAATTGTTAAAGTGAAAAAAGTGAATGTTACCAATATACTAATTAATGTGGAGTTATATCTAGGTTTAGAGAAATAGGGGAAAGAATGTATGGCCTAGCCAATCCCTATAATTGGATGTGGAAGGATTAAAGACATAATGGGCTTTGGCGCAGGCCATGACAGACCCCTTTTTGGCTGCCAGCACAGCAAAGTATCATGCCTGAAAAGGAACCATAAATGGTCACCAAGGTTTCCCACTTAAGAGATCG
The DNA here is from genome assembly GCA_018402905.1 of Glandirana rugosa. Taxonomy (NCBI): domain Eukaryota; kingdom Metazoa; phylum Chordata; class Amphibia; order Anura; family Ranidae; genus Glandirana; species Glandirana rugosa. The sequence continues at coordinate 185,728 of BLSH010502835.1, forward strand.
AGCAGGAGTTTTAGAATTGCCGGACAGTTTTAGGAAATAGCTTTTGAACATGAATTATTGACAATTCCAGCCCAGCCAGCAGGACATACAGTAGGTCTCAAATGATGAAGACCAGTTGTACTGCCAAGATGGAGATCAAGATCCAAAGAGGTAGATTATTAAATCCCCCTAAGGAGGTACTCGTCCCACACATATACAGAAGCAAGTTTTTTTTAGAACTAAAGGCTAAATCTGTAAATTAAATTGTACCATTTGAGTCCAAATGGTATGAGTACTCTCTCCCAGTTAAATGTTTCCACCTTCACAACCCCACCAGGTCAAATCAGTGTTGCCATACAAAGCTAGCAGGGTAACCTTAGCTAGAAAGTCATGGTCTGCATGGGTCAGTACATAAATGTTAACCATACAGATGCTTCACCCTTAATGAGGACTTTCAGATAAGATATCATGCCCGAGCGTCTGTCCTCACCTCTAACATCTCACAATGAGCAGGCTTAGCATTTAAAATAAAGACAGCCTAAGAAAAAATTGCAATACATCGCATACAACATTTTACCTATCCATGCCTTTTAAATTAAAGCAGTTTCAATCCTATTAAATGTGTCTCTTGTAGACAAATAGTTTGAGGTTTGAGTTTTTATGTTAACTTATAAGTAAAGACTGCTTAAGAGTAGAGTTGATCGAACCCGGACTGTAAAGTTCGGGTCCGTACCGAACTTTGGGGTGTCCGGGACCCGGACCCGGACCCGGACTTTTCAAAAAAAGTCCGGGTTCAGGTCCGGGGTTCTGGTAATTTTAATGAAAAATCTTAAAAATGCTGTAAAAAAGCCCAGGAAGGTCCTAGAGGTCTGCAAAAGGAAGGAAAATGTGGGTAAGGGTGGGACAAGTGCCCTACAAAGAAATGTCACATTACATCTGTTCTTCATACATCTGGAAATAGAATAGAAGTTCTATTCTATTTCCAGATGTATGAAGTACAGATGTAATGTGTGAAGAACATCTTTTCTAGGCAAAGAAAAGATGTTGTGTGTGAATAAAAGATGTGCAAGCATTAGCGGCAATAAGAAAAGTGACAGACTAAAAAGAAGTGTGAAGAACACTTCTTTTTAGTCTGTCGCTTTTCTTATTGCCGCTAATGCTTGCACATCTTTTATTCACACACAACATCTTTTCTTTGCCTAGAAAAGATGTTCTTTACACATTACATCTTTTCTTCATACATCTGGAAATAGAATAGAACACTTTACCTAAAACCGGGTGCGGAACCATACACTTGCTCTTCAAACATCTGGATAGTGTGTTTGGAAATACAGCATAGAGAAGAGCATGCATATGGTTGCGCTCTTCACACACAGTTTGCAGATGTTTTCAGAACAGTGATATTATATCACTGATATGATATCACTGTTCTG
>BLSH010502835.1:210829-221299 GCA_018402905.1 Glandirana rugosa
CTAGAGGGATAAACTAAGGTACATGTATCGGTAATGGGTGTATGTAAGTCGGTAATGGTGTATATCGAATCGGTCGATAGGTACGTCTCTCGACCGCACTAGTGCACTGTCCCGTTATTTAGGTGTCACATTGCACTTCGAGGCTAAGCGGACACAGATATCCGTCTGCAAATAGTTATAACATACAAATGTGTGTCTAGGTATCTTCAGTTTAGAGACTGACAGGCTGCTCTTGGATTCCATGTGATGTCACATACACGCACACGGAGGAAGGCAGGAGCGCGCACACAGACGCACACATACACTCCGATTGTGTGGGCTTCTATGGATCTGTGTGTAAACATACAATATTGATAAACGTCTGCCTATAGACACAGGCGAATCGGAGCTTCACGTTACACTGTGGATTTATTGCCCTGTCACGTGATCACGCCAGCTCTCTGCATGGATAGCTGGCTAAGCTATATGTGGTAATGGCTGAATGTATGTGGGTAATGGCTATGTACATGGAATCAAATAGGGAGATCGATCTGTCAATTCATTGCATTGATCCAGTTTTTAAATTCTGCATGGATGCTCTTCTGGCATGTTGCCCTGTCATCGTAGACATGCAGAGCTGTAAGGAATTGCTGAATGTATAGGCATAATGGAGATAGATAGATAGACAGATAGATCAATAGATAGATAGATAGATAGATAGATAGATAGATAGATAGATAGATCCTGATATTCCTTTATATTGCCTTTTCAGCATATAGTAGGCATGCACTGTAGGCATGCACAGCTGCTAAATACATACATATAATGGATATAAATATAATTATAGCTAGATATATGGAAGATAGATAGATAGATAGATAGATAGATAGATAGATAGATAGATCCTGATATTCCTTTATACTGCCTTTTCAGCATAGTAGAAATGCATTGTAGGCATGCACAGCTGCTAAATGCATAATGGATATAAGTGAAATTATAGCTAGATGGATAGATGATAGATAGATAGATATATAGATAGATAGATCCTGATATTCCTTTATATTGCCTTTCCAGCATATTAGACATGCATTGTAGGCATGCACAGCTACTAAATGCATACATATAATGGATAGAAATGAAATTATAGTTATATGGATGGATAGATAGAAAGATAGATAGATAGATAGATAGATAGATAGATAGATAGATAGATAGATAGATAGATAGATCTTGATATTCCTTTATATTGCCTTTCCAGCATATTAGACATGCATTATAGGCATGCACAGCTGCTAAATGCATAATGGATATAAGTGAAATTATAGCTAGATGGATAGATGATAGATAGATAGAAAGATAGATAGATAGATAGATAGATAGATAGATAGATAGATAGATAGATCGATCCTGATATTCCTTTATATTGCCTTTTCAGCATAGCAGACATGCATTGTAGGCATGCACAGCTGGTGAAGGCATAGCTAGTAGGCATGTAAATTGATACAATTATAGATGGATAGATGATGGATGGATGTAGACATGCACAGCTGTAATTAATTGCTGAATGCATACATATAATGGATATACATGAGAGATAGGTGGGTAGATAGATAGATAGATAGATAGATAGATAGATAGATAGATAGATAGACTGATAGATTGATATAAATAATTATGCTACTGCTGTAGATTCCATTTCCATCACATGTACAGTAGACATGCATTGTAGGCATGCATAGCTCTAATTAGTGCTGAATGCATACCAGATATAAATGAAATTATAGATAATTGGATAGATGATGGATATATAGCTAGACAGAATAATTAGAATAATTGTGATATTCTTTTATGCTGCCTTTTCAGCATATGCATAATAGACATGCCTTTAAGGCATGCACATCTGTAATTATTGCTGAATGCATACCTATAATGGAAATAAATGAAATGGCATAGATAGATAGATAGATAGATAGATAGATAGATAGATAGATAGATAGATAGATAGATAGATAGATAGAAATAATCCTGGTACTTTTGTAGATTGCCTTTTCCTAACATATAGCAGACATGCATTATAGGCATGCACAGCTAAAATTATTGCTGCATGCATAAATATAATGAAATGACAGATAGATAGATAGCTGGATAGATAGATAGATAGATAGATAGATAGATAGATGGATAGATAGATAGATAGATAGATAGATAGATAGATAGATAGATAGATAGATAGATAGATAGATAGATAGATAGATAGAAATAGTCCTGATACTCTTGCATATTGCCTTTTGATCACATGCATAGCAGACATGCATATGCATGCACAGCTGCAATTATTTGCTGACTGTATATATTATGGGTATACATGAAATTAGATTGTTAAATGGATTCATTGAATAATCCAATTTTATAATCTTTATGAAAGCTCTTGAATGTTGCCTCTTCATCATAGACATGCATTGTATGCTCAGCTGTAATTACTTGCTGATTGTATATGTATAATGGATGTGCATGAAATCAGATGGATATCTAAGTAGAAAAAAATGGAATAATCCTGAAGTTTTTGTATGTTATCTTTGCATCACATGCATTTGGATAATAATAATCCAACTGTACAATCTACCTGGATACCTCTGTTGCCTATTGCCTTTTGATCACAAGCATGCATTCTAGGCATGCACAGCTGTGAATAACACTGAAAGAATATGTTTTAATGGGATATTAATGAGATAGATAGATAGATAGATAGATAGATAGATAGATAGATAGATAGATAGATAGATAGATAGATAGGATCTAATTGCTTTTGTTGCCTCTTGCCTTCTGATCACAGCCATGCACAGTTGCAATGAAATGCTGAAAGTATATGTTTAATGGGATATTAAATAGATAGCAAATAGATAGATAGATAGATAGATAGATAGATAGATAGATAGATAGATAGATAGATAGATAGGATCTAATTGTAAAATGTGTATGGCTGCTTCTGTTACCTATTGCCTTTTGATCACATGCATAGCTGTGAGTAATACTGAAAGAACATGTTTTAATGGCATATTAATGAAAAAGAAAGATGATAGTTAGATAGATAGATAGATAGACAGACAGACAGACAGATAGATAGACAGACAGACAGATAGATAACACAGTTGAAAGCTAGAAAGATGATAGATAGATAGATAGATAGATAGATAGATAGATAGATAGATAGATAGATAGATAGATAGAATCTCATTGTAAAATCTGTAAGGATGCTTCTGTTGCCTCTTGCCTTCTGATCTCAGGCATGCACAGCTGTAATTAAATACTAAAAGTATATGTTTAATGGGATATTAGATAGATAGATAGATAGATAGATAGATAGATAGATAGATAGATCTGATCCAATTGTACAATCTGCATGGATGCTTATGTTGTGTATTGATCCCAGACATGCATTGCAGGCATGCACAGCTGTAATTAATGGCCGAATGTATATGTATAACAGATATAAATGAAATCAGGTGGATATATCTATTCATTTGAACAATCTTCATGGATGCCCATGTTGCCTATTCATTGCACTGTGGGCACTGGCAGCTGTCCTAATCCTACAGCCCACAACTCCTGCCACTTGGGTTAGAAGAGTGTATTTGCTCATCAGCTCTCCCTATTATTGCTGATCATCCAATGTTCGTCTCCTTGCCATTTGCAGCTTCTCCAGCTCCCATCTGATTCCCTGGCTATTAATTTGCAGCGCTTTCTGTTTAGTGAGGAGGGTGAGTCATAGAGCAGTGTGATGTTGGGGGGAGTGGTTTTTGATGCGGTAGATATTTCATGGTAGCAGTGTGTAGATGTAGACCTGCCATTAGGCTTCGTTGTTGGGCTGCAGTGAGGAAGCCTTCTCCTCGCCCCCATGCCTTTGTTTGGCCCCCTCCTTTCCTTTCTCCTTCCCTGTAATGTCTATGGAGAAGGAGCAGCACATGGGATCGTGTCTCCTGGAGACAACATCCAGCCTTGGGTACCGTGCCGCCTGTGAAATGCCATGTTCCTTGGTGTCTAAGCTTAGGGAGACAATCGGCTGGCAGCGTGGAGGAATGGAGCCGGAGCTTCTGCTATCACGGATGATGCGGAAAGCCTTTGGGAACTTTCATAGGCTTAGCTCCAGTAGTAGGCTTTGGTGGGGGGGATGTGATAGACACAGGGGGGAGGTGGAGAGGAGGCCGGTCCTACGGGCTATATATAGAAGAAGTCAGCCTAAACCATAAGGAATGTTCACTTGACGGTCCCTCATGAATACTAATCAGCTTGGGCTTTCACAGTCTGCAGTTGTTAAAACAAATGAGACATCCTAGCAATCCTAGCAAGTGACCTTATCAAAGTAAATGAATTAAGATTTTACGGAGCGCTCAGCAGCGTCGACGTTGCGGATCTCCTGTTCCTGCTGGACACCTTGTTCCTCAGAGTGCTCCTCAGAGTCCGGCTTTATTACAGCCACTGGCTGGAGGTGTCCATTCCATAAATAAATAACCAGCTAGCCTGGTGATCGCAAACTAGATTGCAAATCCAATATTTACCCATTCAGATCGCTTCTGATAAATGACTGCAGCATCCTAAACTGAGATAACTACAAAAGAATTCCCTAATCAATTCCCTTCCCTCGGATACTGTTGTATCATTGCTTTTCTGCTTTTTTTTTTTTTTGCAGCTTCCATATATAAGGCCTTCACAGTACAAATCAGCCATCACTCCAACAAATTGGTTGTCTTTTATGTCACCTTTGTAATAAAAGGGCAAAGAGGGCTTTTGCTTCAGGCTCTTTAGAACAAGGGGCAATTAGGAGACTTGCAAGGGCTGAAGCTTGGATTATTATGCTGTAAAGAAGTTCACAGATCTGTTTTGAGGGGCCTAAAGTGAACCATGTATGTTTTTTTTTTTTAAATTAAAGTGGTTGTAAAGCTTCCTTAAAAAAATAAAATAAAAATAACAAACATGCCTATGCTTACCTGTTCTGTGCAATAGGTTTGCACAGAGGAGCCACACACCTCTTCTTCTGGGGCCCCCTGCTGGTGCTCCAGGCCCCTTTTTTTCATTGGGTGCCCCCCCAGGGAGAGCTGCTTTCCCTAGGGGCACATATGCATGCTGTCTCCGGAGTCCCACTGCTGCGTCCATTGACACAGACAGTGGGACTCAGCCCCGCGTCATCAGATGTGAAAGCATAATTTTCCACTGCTATCAATCTGTCCAATGAGGAGAAAGACAACAGCGGGAGCCACTGCACTCGTGCACATTGCTGGATCAGATGGGCTCAGGTAAGGAAAAATGAAAGGGGGGGGGGGTCTGGGGGGCAGCTGCAGCAGAGAAGGTTTTTCATCTGCAGCAGAGAAGGTTTTTCATCTTAATGCATAGAATGCAGTAAAGTGATTGTAAAGTCTCAAGGTCCCCTGCTGGTGCTCCAGGCCCCTTCTCTTCATTGGGTGCCCCCTCAGGGAAAGCTGCTTTCCCTGGGGGCACCCATGCATGCTGTCTCCAGAGTCCCACTGCTGCGTCCATTGACACAGACAGTGGGACTCAGCCCCGCGTCATCAGATGTGAAAGTATCATTTTCTGCTGCTATCTATCTGTCCAATGAGGAGAGAGACAACGGCGGGAGCCACTGCACTCGTGCACATTGCTGAATCAGATGGGCTCAGGTAAGGAAAAATGAAAGGGGGGGGGGGTCTGGGGGGCAGCTGCAGCAGAGAAGGTTTTTCATCTTAATGCATAGAATGCATTAAAGTGATTGTAAAGTCTCAAGGTTTTTCACCTTAATACTTTCTATGCATTAAAGGAATTGTAAAGGCAGAAGTTTTTTTTATCTTAATGTATTCTGTGCATTGAGATAAAAAGCCTTCTGTGTGCAGCAGCCTCCCCATGGCCCCCTAATACTTACTTGAACCTGATCTCTCTCCAGCAATGTCCACGAGTCCCTCAGCTGTCTGGGACTCTCCTCGTTATTGACTGAGACACATCAGCGGCTCCATTGGCTCCTGTGGCTGTCAATCAAAGTAAGTTAGACAATCAGGAGAGTGAGGGGGTGGGGCCAAACTGAAGCTCCATGTTTGAATGGACACATGGAGCTGCAGTTCGGGTTGGGTGCCCCCATAGCAAGCTGCTTGCTGTGGGAGCACTCAACAGGAGTGAGGGGCCAGGAACAGAAAATGGGGACCCGAGAATAAGAGGATTCAGGCTGCCCTGTGCAAAACCACTGCGCAGAGGAGGTAAGTATAACATGTTTGTTGTTTAAAAAAAAAAATGAGACTTTACAATTATTTTAAGGTGAAAAACCTTCTTTTATGCAGCTGCCCCCCAGGCCGCCCCCTTTTTTTACATGAGAGCAATCTGATCCAGCGATGTGCAAGAGCCCATCGGCTCCAGCCACTGACTCTCTCCTCATTGGACAGTTTGATAGCAACAGGAGCCATTGGCTCTTGCTGCTGTCAATCAAATCCAGTGACCCGGAATCGGGGAGTGGGACGAGGCCCGCTATCTGTGTCAGTGGACGCAGCAGTGGGAATTGGGAGCAAGCTCACACGGGTGCCCCCATGGAAAGCGACTTTTCGTGGGGGCACCTGATGAAGGGGAGGAGCCAGGAGCGCCGACAGGGCATCCAAGAAGAGCAGGATCAGGGCTGCTCTGTGCAAAACCCTTGCACAGAGCAGGTAGGTATAACATGTTTGTTACTTGTATTTAGAAAAAAAACAAACCTTTACAACCCCTTTAAGGTGAAAACCCTTAAAGCGTAACTAAACATACAACAGTAAAATCAGTCTGTATATGCAGTAAAGCATGCTTGTTATACTCACTGGGTTTAATCCTCTGCATTGTGTAAAAAGTATGCTTGATCTTGTATGCACAGATACTCCCCTTCTTCCACTAACTCCAAAACAGGTCCAGATAACACATAGTTACTAGAGTCAGGCTGCACATGCTCAGTTTGGTGTTTTATTGCTAGAGAGTTTTTTTTTCTTGGTGCATGTGATCAGCACAGGGCCAATCATCACTGTCCAGACAGAGGGTCAGGGGTCCTGGATCCTGATAGGACAGCTGACAGGGAAAACACTGGGAACTGATAGAAGCCGCAAGACTGCTATATACTGCTGATGTGAAAAGTTATTTAGCAGTTTATATTTACTAAAATAATTGCATTTCCATGTTCTGTGTACTCTGGGAGACCAGCTATAGTGAATGCAGGGTCCCGGGTTTAGTAACAGTTTAAGGCTTTAGAACCACTTAAAAAAAGAAAACTAAACCAGTTCCCCTATCCACACAGATTTCCCCATCTTCTCCGCTGTGCTATTGTATTCCAGCAGTTGGGAGACTCCCTCACTGTCAGAATACACAGATCAGCACCACAGCTATTGGCCACAGCCACTCATTGAACAGCTTTAATCCAAGAGGGCAGTTGGACAGAAGTCAGTAGATCAGTTTCTATTCCATTGCAATGGCCACACATGGTCTGAAAATTGGCCGCTATGAAATTTGGTTCAATCCATTACCACAAAAGACAATGTGGGTGTACCTGGCTCCATGCTCCCAGCATGTATCCAACAGGACAGTTGAGCAGAAGTCAGTCAAGAGATCAATTCTTGTTCCAATGTAATGGCCACACATGGATTAAAAACCAGCTGTTGTGAAATTTGATTCAATCCACCACCCCAAAAGGCAACATGGGTGTACCTGGCTCCAGCTCTCAGCATTTATCCAACAGGGTGGTTGAGCAGAAGTCAATCAGTAGATCAATTTCTGTTCAACTGCAATGGCCACACATGGATTGAAATTTCAGCTTTTATGAAACTTGGTTTGATCCAGTACCCCAAAAGACAACGCAGGCTTACATGGCTCCAGCTCCCAGCATTTATCCAACAGAGTGGTTGAGCATAAGTTAATCGGTAGATCAATTTCTGTTCAACTGCAATGGCCACACTTGGATTGAAATTCAGCCACTGTGAAAATTGGTTTCATCCATCACCCTGAAAAAACAACATGGGTGTACCTGGCTCCAGCATCCAGCAGAGATTTCCCTGCTGTGAGAATACACAGATAAGCGCTGCAGACCCTGACCACAGGAGCTGAGAGAGTAGCTTTTTTCCAACAGGGTGGTTGAGCAGAAGTTAATCGGAAGATCAATTTCTGTTCAAGTGCAATGGCCTCACATGGATTGAAATTCGGCCAGTGTGAAATTTGGTTCAATCCAACATCCCGAAAGACAACATGGGTGTATCTGGCCCCAGCAGAGATTCCCCTGTTGTGAGAATACACAGATCAGCACTCCAGACATTGGCCGCAGCCACTGATCGAGCAGCTTTTATCCAACAGGACAGTTGAACAGAAGTTGATCATTAGGTCAACTTCTGTCCAACTGCAATGACCACACGCAGAATGAAATTTGACTGCTGTGAAATTTGGTGCGATCCATCACCCCAAAAGACATCATGGGTGTACCTGGCTCCAGCCCCAGCCCCCAGCGGATATTCCCTTGGTGACGGAATACACAGATCAGTGCTGCAGACATTGGTCATATAGTCGCTGATCGAGCATCTTTTATCCAACAGGGTGGTTGAACAGTAGTCAACTTCTGTACAACTGCAATGGCTGCATGTAGATTAAAATCCAGATGGTCCAAAAAATCAATCCAATCCATAATCTGGAAAGACAATGTGGGTGTATTTGGCTCCAGCCCCCTACCTTTAGGACAAATAGATACTTTTTTATTCTGTTGGGCTGCAGAGAAGCAGTTCTTCCCCTAAGTGAGAATGACGTTGCACATCTGTGCACAGATGTGCTGAAGGGTTCTGCCAGTCTTAGTGTCCTGGCAGAGACCTTTGCCACTTCTGCACATGTACAGGTTGCCATGCGCACGTGTGGGAGGATTGTGCAGTGAAGAAGGTCTGGGACCTCTTTCATAGCTCACAAATGTCCCTGGTTTTGAGGGACTGTCCCTGATTTGGAACAAAGTCCCTCTGTCCCTCTTTCTTCCTCATTTGTCCCTCATTTTGGTCTCATCTATATAATTGTATATAAAATGCACTATTTATCTTTCGAAAAGTGTTTCCCACTGCTAAACCTTTCATCAAATTATTAAATTGCCTCATTTGTAAATGTCAAATGCCAGTATAAAGGAATAGTAGTGGTAAAAAAAAAAACTTGTGGGTTTAACAAATTTTTTTTTTGTATAATTCTCCTTTAAGTGGGCGGGGCAGGGTGTGTGTCCTGTGCCTACGTACTTTTGCTAATAGGTGTCCCTCGTTCCCATCTCAAAATGTTGGGAGGTATGCTCTTTTCCTGCACATGCGTGAGTGCTTCTCAACACACACGCAGATGCCCCGCAGATCTCTGCCAGGTTCCAAAGGCTGAGCAGAGCCCTTCAGGGCATCAGTACATGTGCCAGACTATTGAAAATGGAGACGCTGTTGGAGGGGGGTGGGGCTATGATCAGGAGCTTGTCCCACCAGCTGCAGATCCTAAACAGATACTGAAAGCTCAGTCACTGTGCAGGAACCCCAGTCCCTATTAATGCATATGTGAAGCATATGGCGATTCAGGCCCACCCTCCCTGCCACCCTCGCACATATGCTTTACATGGTTAAAGCTGTTTAGTGAACTAAAGGAAAATAAATAAATAAGAATGCATCACCAGCGATGGTATGTACGATAAATGAACAGTGTCCTGGGTGTTGTTGGCTACTGTGTTTGGTTGAAATCTGAAGTCCCAGATACCTCTGTAGCACTGATGTTCCAGTGCTGCAGGGGTTAATATGAGCAGCTGCATAATGCCAGCCATTTACTCCCTGATAATATAGCTTCTATGAATGGGGCACAAGGGCAGCATTTGAATGCCTATCACAAGTGCAGCTGCAGCACTGCAAGATTACAGCCGCAGGGGAATCTGGGGGCAGATTCTGACTGAATGCAACAGCCACCAACACACGGGGCACTCTTCATTCATGGTAAGTAGAGTTGAGCGAACACCTGGAAGTTCGGGTTCTGCTGGTCCGTCCGAACTTCGGGACAAAGTCCGGGTCCGGGTCCGGACGGAACCCGAACGATCGCACGGACAACGAACCCCATTGAAATCAATGGGGACCCGAACTTTTAGGCACAAAAATGGCTGTAGGAAAGTCCTGGAAAGCCCCAGAGGGCTGCAAAAGGAAGTAAAATGGGGGTAAGGGTAGGGCAAGCACCCTACAAAAAAATGGGGACAGGGAAATAACTTTAAATATTTTTAAAAAAATAAAAACATAAAAAAAGCAAAAATGGAGGTGAATGTGGATCATCTTCAAACTGTGTCTGAAAAGTATTAATTAACGGTAGAAGCCATATAACTGTTCTAAAATCATCTTCAAACTAGGGCAAGTGCCCTACAAATAAATGGGGATAGGGAAAATAAATTAAAATCAAGTAAAATAACGGGAAGGGGGGTGGATGTGGAGTAGGAGCCTAGAGGTTGACTAGGCCGTGACCGTGGCAGTG
>BLSH010502835.1:225683-247049 GCA_018402905.1 Glandirana rugosa
TCTTCCTGGGGTACTAGGAAGAGAGATCGTTTTCTCTCTTCCTAGTAGTGCACTGACATCGAAGTCCATTCATTTTATAGGTGAATCTATTAAAAGAGTATCGTCGACCCGAACGATTTTTGAAATGTCCGGGTCCGGGTCCGTGCCACGGACACCCTAAAGTTCGGTACGGACCCGAACGTTACAGTCCGGGTTCGCTCAACACTAATGGTAAGTACCATAAGCGCTGCTATGAGAAAATTATCTAAGTGGATATTTTACTTACCTGAAGCTACAGTCACGTGATGATCCTTCTCTCTTTTGCTAGAGAGAAGGATCATGGGGTCCTTCTTAAGGTTCCACATCACTGCCTGCATTATGTGGACACTTCATATTGGTGGAGGTGACAATTCCAGTAACCAAGTACTCTTATAGGCTCCAGAGGTAGGAGAATTCATGGGGGTGGTGAGGGAACCAGTACCCAATGAGATAATGAGTGGAAAATGTCTGGTCCCCAGGAAAGGATATCAGCTTGGCTCATAGAGGAAAATTTGAATCTGATCCATTGCACTGCAGCATGAGTTAGGAAGAAATGTTTGAAGCAAGACTCAGGAGAAGGTTAACTGAGGCACTATTTAAATTTTCATTTTTGCTTGGCTTTAAATGTAGTGGCTGCCTTAGTTTTGTTTTTTAGGCTTATTTTCACCTGATGATACAGACAGCAACACATTTAATGTCTTAGGGTGTCTCCACTCTGGATGGAGAAGTAAGAGGTACACCTTGGGACAGCAGCGTTGACAATTTGGGGAGAAGGTAGTGTTAAATGTACTAAGGGCCTTTTCACAGTTGCTTTGGTCTCTGAAGAGCATTCCACATTCACAGCATTTGACAGACTGTAAGGAGGAATTGCATCGCCTCCTCAACACCTGCAAATCTCCTGAACACCACACTAGCTTACTTCAACTGCATGCATTGCACACGGTTGTGGGGCAATTGCAGAGCAGCCCTATTCGCTTGAATGGGTTGTGCTTGGCGCATGTAATAACAGGGAATATTATAACTCTTATGACCATGAAGCAAAGTACCATGGCCATGGCATAAGTACACCCCAGACCACTGCCTCTGCAGCTAAAGGGGGTGGTTGGGGGTTTTACCACCCCTTAACTGTTAGTTTGAATGAGCCCTAACAGATTTAGTTCAACTTGACTAACAAATTAAAACCAAACGCTAGCTAATACTTTTTTTTAATGGTTACAGGATAGGTTTTTTTTCCCCTTTAAAATAACAATTTTTACATAAATGAATAAAAGCTGACCATTGTAAGCAACCCTGTCAGTGGTAAATGATTTGTCCCAACCCTCTAACTGCCAGTCTTGCTTGGTCTTTTTCAGGAAGTAGACCAGTTGAAAATACAAGGAAAACATTTAAAAAAAAAACGAATGCAGCCGCTACATCTCATCCCTCTAAATGCCACTTTTGCTGGAAGGCTTGGCTTGTTAAACAGGGCTATATATATATATATATATATATATATATATATATTTTTTTTTTTTTTATATATTTTTTTTCCTTGCTACGAACATCTCTTTCAAATTCTCAAAAAATAAATAAATAAATACATTTTTTTTTTAAAAAAAAGGTGAGTGCACTGCTTGTCACAATATGGAGCCCTTTGCACCTGCTCAGGTGGCACACTAAGGGGTTGTGGCAGGAATTATACCCCCTTTCGCATTCTGTAGGCAATACTGCCTGCCAAACATGACCCATTCAAGCGAATGGGGCCACAGTGTAACTGCCCAGCAATCAGGTGAAATGTCCATGCTTGCAGTGTGGGGGTGTGGCATTCAGGGGATTAAATCAGACAGTGAGGAGATGAGATATTACCACTTCACCGCCTGTAAAATAAATGCCTCTTAAAAGCAATCCAAGTGCAATTCGCTTTTCAAAGGAGTGGCAATTCCTACCATTAGTGTGAATGAGCTCTAAAACTTTGATAATAGTTAACCTTACTGTGCAACCGGAATACTGTAATTCTTTTTTTTTTTTTTTTTTTTTTTTTATATATATACATCGCATTCTGATTAAAGCAATTAACAATAGTACACTGCTTGCTTTTTTTTTTTTTTGCAACATTTATATCATTTTATCAGTTTCAACCCAACTTGCATTTCCTTAAGAATATAAACATTCTGATACCCTAGCACCCCTGTGACCATTTATTTTATTTTATTGTAAAGATTTTATCAGTAGTGGGTGAACTATAGGGGTTTTTCTGTGGGTGTATTTATTTCTAAAAGCAGCCTTACACTCAATTACCAATACTGGGCCTGATTTAATGAAAGTGAAAAGTAATGCAAAGTACAGAAAAAGGAGAAAAACATTCATGAGCAGGGAATATAAAAATAGAGGTTCTCTAACTTATAATTGAATGTACACAGGTTGACTTCTATGTCACCCTACTTCACACTTTTATACTTATGTCACTCTCAGACACCCAGGAGACCTTTTTATTGTCAGTGGTAATACTGTAACTTTCTTGGTTTAACAGCACATAGGATTAAATTAAACAAACAATTTACTACATATACAGTTACAGTAACAAAGCAATATGCTACAAAAACATTATTATGCAAAAACATGTAACATTGCATGGAACTTTAGCCACATGCTTTATGTCATTGAATTCAGTACATGTTGTGCAATCAAACAAATTTTTTATTACACACTGTTGACTCTACTCCTTATTTGCAAATAAAACAAATATGCACTTTACAGGCGAACTTGATGCAAATGTAGTTCATTTTGGGAGATTTTAAAGTATAACTAAAGGCAAAACTTTTTTTTTTTTTTTAGTTTTGGACAGAGTGGAGAGGGATTAGAGCTCCAGACAGTTTTTATTGCTGTCTGTGCCCCTGTTAAGGAGATTTGCCCGCTCTATTTGTCCTGTTTCCTGTTATCCTTGAAAGTGAAAGTAAAAAGAAAACCACAATTTTTGGGTTGTTGCCAGAAGAGTAATAGATGGGAAATCTTCCAATGGGGACACTAGTTCGGGTGAGCTGGGGGTCCCCAAAATATTCCTTTAATTTTCAGAGATATTCTCTCACTTCCTGTTTGGCTGTGGGACAGGAAGTGAAGGGAAATCTCCACAATGGGACATAGACGGCGAAAAAAAAAAATCTGACAACAGTTATAACCCTCCCTTACTCTATCCAAAATGAAAAAAAAAGTTTTGCCCATAGTTCTGCTTTAACCTCCTTGGTGTTCCTGAGTGTGGCTCGGGGTGAGTTTTCATTACCAAAAGCAGTAACCCCGAGCCACACTCAGGATCGCATCGCAGGATCAGGGCAAAGTTACTTACCTTGTCCCCAGGATCCTGCGATGTCCTCTCGCTGTGTCCTCCGGCAGAATCTTTTGCCAGATGCCTCTGGGTTCCAGGCTCCGTTGCCTGCGAGCATCACGTTGCATGGGGGCGGAGTCTGGCGACAAATTCAAAAAGCGAAACACAATGTAATCTGTAAGATTACATTACTGTATCAAATCATTTCACATCCCTTTTGTCCCTAGTGCTTTGTCCAGTGCCCTGCATGCACTTTTATATTATATATGCCATTCTTTCTTTCTGCCTGGAAACTTGAAAATGTCCATGGCATCCAAAAAGCGTCCCTTTATGTCAAAAGTGGTTGTTGACCAGCTAGAAAACACTGAGAGTAAATAAGAATCATTTGCAGAATTGAGTGATACTGATTCATGGGGAAATTCATCATCAGAAACTGAAAGTGACGACAGCGACAATTCTGCAACTGAGCAAATTTCAGTGTTTTTGACTTGATTACATTTTTGAATACATTTTATTATTAATATATTATTATTTTTGATAATTATTTATAATTATTTATCACATTATAATTTATGATTTCGTTGTTTCAAATGTTATCATACCCCGGGATATCTACTAGACTGAGTTATTCCTAAGAATTACAGGCCTACAATATAAAACGCCACATTTCTATGCAAAACAATGTACCGCTTTGAGACGCAAAAATCTGACATAACCATATCGCCAGGGAGGTTAAGGCTTATAACAAGGAAGCAATGACTGATACTCTCCCTCAGTATACTACTTATCATCATTCTCATATCAAGTATTTATATTTTATAGAATAGTTCTACTTAGACCACTTTCCATCAACAACTCATATTAAGCATTTATTTTTATATAATATTTCTACTTATACCATTGATCATCATTCTCATATCAAGCTATTTACTTTTATATAATATTTCTACTTATACCACTCATCATCATTCTTATAGCAAGCTATTTTGTGTATTTTTATATAATATTTCTAGTTATACCACTTATCATTATTCTCATATCAAGCTATTTAGTGTATGTTATTTATTATTTCTACTTATAACACTTATCCCAATTCTCATATCAAGCTCTTTATTTTTTTATATAATATTTCTTCCTATACCACGTATCATTCTCATATCAAGCTATTTTTTTTTATATAACATATACTACTTATAACATTTGTACTCAGAGTCAATAAAAGCTGATTATGAAAAAAGAACCTGTATGGACAGTGACCTGCGGTGTGCCCTGGTCACGAGTTTAGTATGCCTAAAGTGGGCATACCCAAGGTATAATGAAAGGGAACCTTGAAAGAAGGAAAAGGGAGGGTGGGGAAACACAGGAAATGACGCTGTGCAACCTGAGGGAGGAGGCTGGCTTATATGGGGCCAGACTCCTCCAACAAACTCAGCCTGACCTTTGGTCAGCCTTCCTATTTATCATCATTCATATATCAAGCTATTTATTTTTGATATACACCTTCTACTTATACCCAGGGCTTTTTTCATCCGGAACATGACGGTGCGGCGTTCTGCCACCTCTGGCAGCCCTGTCCTTGTGAAACCTGTCACTAAACACAGAAGGCTTGTTATTGCCCAGACATCCAGGGCTTGTGGAGGCCCAGGCATTGGTTTGTTGGTGCCCCGGGTCTGATGCCATAACTACCCACAATTTTTTCCATTCCTGTGGTGCATCGAAAGCCAGCTCCAGTCTCTGCCCCCACCCCTGCCTGTCACACCTTAGCAACACAGAACCAAGTGAAGTGATCTGGCTGTGTGCTACAGGTCTGGTAAGCGGAGACTGCACTGTGTTGGATAACAAAAGGGCGTGCTTGCTGGCAGGTTTCTCTGCTGTCAAGCGTTTGTAAACAGGTGGGAGAGAGCGCTTATGCAGAGATGCAACAGTGGAGAGGTTGGAGATGTGGGAGAGGGGGGACTTGTAATAAGAGGTGAGAGCTGTGAAGGAAAATGGGGGAAAAGTGAGAGCTGTTTAAGGAGGGGGGCAGGTTATGTAAGCTGATCTTCATCCACAGCTGGGGGTGTAAGCTCTGGATGAGGGGGAGAGTTAAGTTGTGGACAGTGGTACAGAGCTGAGCTCTGATTTGGCAAAGAGGTGAGCTGTGGACTGGGAGAGAAGAGAGGAGCTGTGGACTGAGGGAGAAGTGGGGCACTATGGACTTGGCGAGAAGGGGGGAGTTGTGGACTTGGGCAGAAGACGGGAGCTGTGGACTAAGGGAGAAGAAGGGAGCTGTGGACTGAGGAAAAAGAAGAAATCTGTGGACTTAGGGAGAAGATGGGAGCCTTTAACTTGGGGAAAAGAGGGGAGCTGTGGACTTGAGCAAAATAGGTGAGCTGTGGACTTGGAAAGAAGAGGGGAGCCATGGACTTTGGCAGCAGATGAGAGCTGTGGACTGATGGAGAAGGGGTGAGCTGTGGACGTGGGGAAAAAAGGGGAGCTGTGGACTTGGGAAAAATTAGGGAGCTGTGGAGTGGGGGAGAATAGGGGTGCTGTGGACTTGGACAGAAGATGGGATCTGTGGACTGAGGGAGAAGAGGGGAGCTGTGGACTGAGGAAGAAGAAGAGAGCTATGGACTTAGGGAGAAGATGGGAGCTGTGGACTTGGGAAAAAGAGGGGAGCTGTGGATTTGGGGAAAAGTGGGGAGCTGTGGACTGAGGGAGAAGAGGTAAGCTGTGGACTTGGAAAGAAGAGGGGAGATGTGGAATGAAATAGAAGAGGGGAGCTGTGGACTTGGGAAGAAGAGGGGAGCTGTGGAATGAGGGAGAAGAGGGGAGCTGTGGACTTGGGAAGAAGAGGGGAGCTATCGACAGGGGTAAGAGGCGAGCTGTGGGCTGAGGGGGAAGAGGTGAGCTGCGAATGGGGGAGAGAAAAAGTGAGCTGTGAACATGGGACGCATACATGAGCTGTGGACATGGAAGGTATAAGTTTGCTATGGATATGGAAGGCATAAGTGAGCTGTGGACATGGAAGGCATATGTGAGCTGTGGACATGGAAGGAATAGGTGAGCTATGGACAAAGGTTGCAGAGTTGAGCTGTGGACAGGGGGTACAGAGGTGAACCAACAAGGTATGCAGAGGTAAGCAATAGATGGTTACTTTGAGAGGTGATATATAAGTACTGTTTTTTGTGCTGATATTTTCTTTACCCTGTGTAATACAAACACCTCAGTACTAGAGTTGAGCGAACCCGAACTGTAAAGTTCGGGTCCGTACCGAACTTTCGGGTGTCCGTGTCCTGAACCCGAACGTTTGAGAAAAAGTCAGAGTTCGGGTTCTGGGTTCTAGTATTTTATCATGCATGTTGAATAGCTGCAGGGCAGCCAATCAACAAGCGTTTCATTGGTTTTCCCTAGAAGCCATCACAGCCATGCCTACTAATGGCATGACTGTGATTGGCCAGTGCATCATGTGACCCACCCTCTATATGAGGCTGGAGTCACAGTGCTGCATGTCACATGCTCTCAGGTTAGTGTAGGGAGAGGATGCTGCTGGCGCTGTGAGGGACAGATTGTGAGGGACAGATTGCAGATCTAATAAATAGGTAGAGATTACTACTACTGCTGTGAGGGGCAGATTGAAGATCTAATAACTAGGTAGAGATTACTACTACTGCTTTGAGGGACAGATTGCAAATCTAATAACATCTCATCCTGCATTACAGAATGATCTGATTACAGAACGATCTCTCATCCTGCATTACAGAACGATCTGATTACAGAACGATCTGATACTGGACTAGGTAGAGATTACTACTGCTTTGAGGGACAGATTGCAGATCTAATAACATCTCCCATTTTTCTTCCTTTTGCAGCCCTCTAGCACTTTCCAGGACTTTTTTACAGCCATTTTTGTGCCGAAAAGTTCGGGTGCCCATTGACAATGGGGTCCGGGGTCAAGTTCGGGTAATGTTCGCTACCGAACCCGAATGTTTCCGTGAAGTTCAGCCGAACCTGCCGAACCCGAACATCCAGGTGTTCGTTCAACTCTACTCAGCACAGCACAGTATGCATTCTTGAGCCTGTGTGTTAGGTAATACTGAGAATAGTGCTTTTTGTGCAATACGCAGATTATTTTGCCCTGCTTTATGTCTCTCTGCAAGGAACACTGGGGTTGGGGGTAGAGAGTGTGCTCAGGGAGGGTGAGCTCCTGCACCTATTCTCTGAGAAAAAGCCCTACTTATACCACTTATCATCATCCTTATATAAAGCTATTTACTTTTATATCATATTTCTACTTATACCACTTATCATCATCCTCATATCAAGCTATTTATTTTGTGTATAATATTTCTACAGTTTTATATGAATTCTACTCAAGGCTACTATGGTTGTTAATTGGGCAGATTCATCATTTGCTTGAGGGTGATAGCTTATGATTTTGATGTCATGATGAAGCTTATCAAAATCCTTTAATAAGGGATCATGATAATCTACTCTATATTTGAAACAACTGACCAGACAAAATGCACAGTGCTTGATGTGCTTGATGTTATGCTTCATGTGCAATGATGTCTCAGAGAATACAGAAGATCATTTGTGAAAAGGAAATGTCTTAAAGCAAATTGTCTTTCCTCAATGTGTAGCTTTTTTTTCTAGTTTTGGTTAGGATGGAGAGGGATTCAAACACCTGTCAGTTTTTCTATTGGTATCTTTGCCCCTCTGAGGGAAATTCACCCTCTCTGTTAGTCCTGTTTACCATTATCACCATGAGTGAAATAAACGATACCAGATCAGGGATAGAGGGGATATTTCTCATGAGCACACTAGTTCTGGTGATATTGGGAACAATGAGGGGTTCCCTCACTTTGGAGGTATTTGATCTCACTTCCTGTTTTGGCTATTGCACAGGAAGTGAAGGGAAATCTCCAAACTGGGGCAAACTTGGCAAAAAATGAACAGGGATTATAATCCTTCCTTTCTCTATCCAAATGAAAAAAAAAAAAAGTTTTGCCTTCCATTCTACTTTTTTCTTCCCAGAAACATATGCACACTTTTCCTTAGTTCCCATTGTGCTTTATTTAGCTGCCAGGCTTCTGCCAGTTTATGTTTTGCTGTGCTGTTGTGGAATTTTTCATTTGTTTCCTGTCCCAGGGACACAACAGGAGGGTAAAGAAAATTTACTAGAGTGAGGGGATTTTATAAATCTTAATATAGCCACTACAGATACTTGGCTCAACTAGCTGTGAAAAATATGTTCCATGCCTGGCCATGCCCTCTTCTGACTGGGCCCATTGAATGAGCTGTGCACATTAGTTGTGGTCAGTTGCACCACTCCATGCAATTAAAAATCTTGGGTGCCAATAAGAGAGGGTAGCTACATTTATAATACAGCGGGACCATGGAGAAGTAGTAGATGGTAGCCACCTTTTAACAGGTAGTCATATTACAGCTAGCAAAATTAAAGGAAGATTTGGAGAAGGCTGAGAGCAACAAAAATTATTTTTTTTAGTTAAGATTACATACTTGAATGCAGCATCTGCATTTCAGTACTCTGACTAGTTAACAAATGAGCAGATGGGCCCTTCCTGTCTAAATATTCTTTAATGGAAGACCTGCAAAAAAATCAGTGGTATGATTCTGCAGGGGAAAGTGGAGGAGAAAGAGGAGTATGATTTTCTTGTGTGTTTTTAAACCAGTGTTTGGCTCAATTTTTCAATATGAAGTCTGAAATTAATCTACAGGGGGCTGGAAGAGGAAGATGGTATACTTACTGTTTTTGCAATGTAGCTAACAGTACCTGGTTCTGTTTTCTGGCTGACAAGCAAAGTTTCCAGATGTGTGTCTAAATGAGCACAGAAATGGTTCAAACTAGAAATTAAAGCTGAACTCTAGGCAAATATAAAATATATAAATAAACACAGCTCTGTGATCATTAGTAGATCATTAAATGTATTTTTTTAATTAAATAGTGTTGGTGTCTGAATTTGATGAGCTATCAGCCTCTTGCAGTGCCTTTATAGCTGGAGTGTGAAAGGAAGAATCAGTACAAAGATATTAATTTGAAATTTGTTCATATGCGGACGAGAAGTACGTTGATAGGAAGAGAAAGCAGAGTGACAGAGTTGTGCTCATCACTGTGCAGAATGAGGACATCTAACAGTAGAAAAAAATATGTAAGGGGAAATTCTAGGTTCAAGCTAAATATAACATCTTTATGGCTGTAGTTATGCTTTAACAAGCATACTGTACAATCTCAATGCTTATAATGTAAGGCTGAGATATAAGACCAGAAGAATGGTGCCACAGCTGTCCACTTGAGAAGATTTCTTGTCTCACCTTATGAGACATTCCCTGCTATCTCCAATGATGCCACCTCCTTTTTGTAACCCTGAGGCATTTCCTAGGACATATTTTTCAATTCTGAATAATGGCATCAGCACCTGGCCTTGATAATGATTCCCAGTGATAGGGTAAAAAGAAAAATAACACAAACACCTTTACCCCGACTTACCCACACTTCCTGATCTTCAGTTCAGTTTCACTGTTATCACAGAGACAAGACTTCAGAAATTCATTTTCATCTTACATGAAAAAAGACTGAAAAAACATCCTTTGTACTGCACTTACCTAAAGTAACGCTATATTGTATTCAATTTATATGTTTTATCGAAGAGTTAAGCTGTTTGTGCCACGCAAATGTTAATACTTTCCCTACAGACTGGGACCTAAATAGGTATAACATTTCACAAAGCAGCATTTGAAACAGAACAGTAAGATGATAGATTTCTAAACCTCTTGCCTACACTCTAGGTGAACACATGCTGCACTAGAATCCTAGCACTTTTGTTGTGTGCCTTTCCCAAGCCAGGCAAACTAAGTGGCCAGATTTGGGCTTGTTTGCCCAACCAAACGCACTGCTGCTACTAAATTACAACTTCCTACTGTGCAGGCTGCAAATGTTATTGGTTACCAGGACCCGTGAAGTTACCCGTGTCCTAGACAGTAGAGTTGATCGAACCTCTGGAAGTTCGGGTTCTGCAGGTTCGGCCAAACTTCGGGACAAAGTCCGGGTTCGGGTCCGGACAGGACCCAAACTTTGACCCGGACCCCGAACCCCATTGAAATCAATGGGGACCCGAACTTTTAGGCACAAAAATGGCTGTAACAAAGCCCTGGAAAGTCCTAGAGGTCTGCAAAACGAAGAAAAATTGGGGTAAGGGTCGGACAAGTGCCCTACAAAGAAATGGGGATAGGGAAATAACTTAAAATAATTAAAAAAAAATCACATAAAAAAATCAAAAATGGAGGTGGATGTGGACCATCTTCAAACTGTGTGAGAAAAGTATAAATTAGCTGGGAGAAGCCATATAACTGTTCTAAAATCATCTTCAAGCTGTGTGTGAAAAGTATAAATTAGCCGGGAGAAGCCATATCACTGTTCTAAGAACAGTGATATGGCTTCTCCTGGCTAATTTATACTTTTCACACACAGTTTGAAGATGATTGTAGAATCTACAATCATCTTCAAACTGTGTGTGAAAACTATAAATTAGCCGGGAGAAGCCATATCACTGTTCTACAATCATCTTCAAACTGTGTGTGAAAACTATAAATTAGCCGGGAGAAGCCATATCACTGTTCTTAGAAGTTATTTCTCTATCCCTATTTCTTTGTAGGGCATTTGTCCGACCCTTACCCCCATTTCCTTCCTTTTGCAGACCTCTAGGACTTTCCAGGACTTTTTTACAGCAATTTTCAAAACTTTTATTAAATTACCAGAACCCCGGACCCAAACCCGGACTTTTTTTGAAAAGTCCGGGTTCGGGTCCGGGTCCTGGACACCCAAAAGTTCGGTACAGACCCGGACTTTACAGTTTGGGTTCGCTCAACTCTACTAGACAGCAAGGGAGCCTGCTAGCTGTCTGTTAGTTTGTTTCAAGCATTGTTTCAAGCTTGTAAACAAATCAATGGGTGCATTATTGACTAAATATGTTCAATACCATATTTATTCAATGATGTCAGGCAGCATCACCTGCCAGCTTGTTGAAATTTAGCTGCCAGCTCAGTGAGCTGTCAGTTGCAGCAGTATTTAGTCAATGATGCCACCCCCCCATCCCTGTCTCTTTGCTGATGTGGCCAGGGGTTCCTAGCTATATAAGAAATGGGACTTTATGACATCAGTGGTGACTAAGGAAGCAGCTGGTGCTGCACCCTTAGCAAACTTTGCCATCACCCGGCCCATTTACTTACATGGCTGGGGATCTCCAACCATGAAAATTAATATATCCGAGGTGATGTCGGAGGTTGCTAAGGATGCAGTGGGTACATGTACAACCTGCTTCCTTAGCAACCATTGACAGCAGGAAGCTGTAAAGTTAATTCACATAGAATGCCCTAACACTCCTTTTCCTAATTGTCAGCATAAAAAATACAGAAGATCCCATGGAATGTATTAAGAGCTAGGTCTTTATAGAGAGCAGCTGATTGTCGGTTACCTCTGATGCTCTTGGTGATGCTGACATTTCTTTAGAGTATCAGCCTTTTTTTTTTGTCTATAGCAATCAAGCTAACACCTCATGGTACATGATATAAACAAATTATTGTAGACCACAGAGCTATCAACTCATGTATCAGTGCCAAAGCACAAGTTAATAAAGTGACTAGGCCCACGTTCTTCAGAATGTGTCAATAGCTGTCCATGTTGGTTTCTCAGTTGCAGATCTCCATGCCACTTCAGAGCGGCTAGAATAGAGATTTGGCAGCCCAGAAGCTATAGAAGATGCTATGGTCAAATAATTGGAAGACTTCCTTCAAGATATCTGGTAAGGATAATCAGAAATTTCCAGAACTAAGTACTTTTTGTGTGAACTACACCTTACTACAACTGAACTACAAGGCAGATCCTCACCTAGGCCTAGACACTACTCACAATGTAAATTGAAATGTTTAAACGCTGCCATACAACATACAATAATTGTCAACCATGGGTAAAGGTACAAGAAGAATCATGTTTCTTTTTCATCATTTCTGTTTTTCTGGAATTGCATCAGGAATGTCCCAGAAAATTAATGGATCCAAGTTTCTTATACAGTGAGTCCAGCAAATATACTCCCAATAAATTCAAAATCTGTAATGGTTCTGTAACTGTGATAAAGAAAAATATGCTACCTAACCCTGACAAAAACCCTGAGAAGATTGTACAGTGTGAGGGAAAAAAATCCTACTACCAGTGTTTAAATTATAAGAAACCACATCCTCTTAAGTAAAGCATTGGATTCCAGAAAAAAACCTGGATGAATGCAAAGAACCAGGGGCATACCTGCAGGGGTCGCAATTGCGACCTGGCCCCATGCTGCAGGGGAGAGCATGAATTTCTGTGGGAGGGAGAGGAGGAGAAGCATGCATTCAGCAGCTGCATGAGGAAATGGAGGGATTGATTATGCAACTGCCCCACTGCTCCTCATATCCAGCTTCCTTCTGCTGCCCCATGTGCTTTTTACCTGACCCCTCATCCCCTGCACATCTGCCATGTTCCCCCCTATTGAGAGATTTGGAACAAATAATACCAAAGAAAAATACCAACCCACAATACATCCAGAATGGTATCAATAGATTGGAAACCAATAAGGAAGTTATAGTGAGGCCGGCAGATAAGGGGGGGGGAGTAGTGATCTTGACTAAAAAATATTATATGGATCAACTAACCAGTATGTTGAGTGATACCAATACATATACCAAATTAAATGGAGATCCCACAAATCAATACGCTCAAGAACTAAATAAGCTGGTACAAGTAGGATATAGATCTCATGTATTGACCAAAAAAGAGAAAAAATATTTGGTGGCTAGTGTGAGTAGGATACCAACTATTTACACTCTGCCGAAAATACATAAGGACCAGGTAAACCCCCCGGCCAGACCGATTGTTAACAGTATTGGATCAGTGACAGCCAGGGTGGGGCAATATTTAGATAAGTTCTTACAAGGGAGTGTAATTAAAACGAGAGCATATCTGAAAGATACGAAAAATCTATTGCAGATATTACAAGAAGTGGTATTAAAAGAAGACGTGGAGACGTTTCTGGTGACAGCAGACGTCTCCTCGTTGTATACAATAATACAACATGATGATGCTCTCTTGGCCCTAAATTGGGCGTTAAGTCAAAGGGAGGAAATTCCCTTTGAACAAAAGTTGTTCCTGAGAAATGTGCTAGATTTTTGTCTAGCACATAATTATTTTTGGTTTCAAAATCAATTTTTCTCCCAAAAGATTGGCGTGGCTATGGGCGCAAAGTTTGCGCCCAGCCTCGCCAATCTTTTTATGGCGGAGTGGGAGGACAAAGTAATTTTTGGGAAACCAAGAAAGGAACTCCGCCTTTACAGGAGGTATATTGATGACCTCGTGTTTGTGTGGGAGGGTACCGAAGAATCTTTAATATCATTCTTAAAGGAACTTAATAATAATACCAAAAATATTGTATTGACATCAAACTATAGTCGGGATACAGTAAACTTTTTAGATTTAAATATCTGTAGAAGAGGGGTCAAATTTGAGACATCCGTTTTTTTCAAAGCCACTGATAGGAATAGCTACCTCCCGTTGACGAGTGGCCACCATCCCACATGGCTACGTAATATCCCCAAAGGTCAATTTATGAGGATAAAACGAAACTGCACCAATGAGGAGGAGTATGTACAACAAGCTCAAATAATTAAACAACGGTTTTTAGCTAAAGGATACAAATTAGAGCAGTTGGATTCCACCATAGATGAGATACGAGAAATACCAAGGGAGAACCTTTTACAAGGCAAAGAAATTACTCTCAATGACCAGGACAACCATCAGTTGAGTTTTACCTCCAACTTCCATTCGCAATACAAGGAAGTTGAGAGGATTTTTCATACTCACTGGCATATCTTAGGTATGGATAGAACCCTAAGTAAAATATTACCAACAGTACCTAGGTTCATTTATAGGAAGGCCCCAAGTATAGGAGACCAGATAGTTAAAAAGATCTTAGATCCACCTACTAAACATCACTCCTTTCTGGATTACGATGGGTTTTATGCATGCAGAAAATGCAGGCCGTGTAGGGAAATAAGGGAACCATTAAGAAGATTAAAAGAGTTTACGGCTCCCACTAATAATAAAACTTTCCGTATCAATCAATTTCTAACATGTAACACCAACTATGTAGTTTATGCACTCATGTGCTCTTGTAATCTGCTATATATAGGAAGAACTAAGCGTAAACTAAAAGTGAGGATTGCAGAGCACATACAAAACATTAGACAAGGATATAGAGAGCATAGTGTTTCTTTACACTATAGGCTGGTACATGATAGAGATCCCTCATGCATGAAATTTTGGGGGATTGAAAAATTGGAACCTTCTTGGCGAGGGGTGAATAAAGTTAGAGAGATCTCGAAAATGGAAACAAAATGGCTATACCTTACTGAGAGTTTAGAACCGAAGGGTCTAAACATAGAAATGGACCTTAACTGTTTCATCAGTGATAATTAGGAACAGGTTAATGACAGCATTTTAGGGTGCTTGCTGCGTTTGGTGTTCAGTGGGTCCACCACTATTGAGAGATGGACTCTGCGCTCCTATATAGCGGTAAACCCCCTTAAGCTTTCTCTTTTGGGTTTTAGTTGTCTGGGTGACCACTTGGGTATTTCTCTATAATATTTCATAACCCTGTCCATGGGTGATTATAATTAGAACTAAATGAATAGCGGGGGATTCATTGTAAGTTCTTTGGAAAGATTTTGATTATAATATAATTGAAATGATAAGTGTAGCTGGATGTACTGTATTGATGTTCTTAATGACAGTGTGTGGAGTAGGTTAAATTGTAAACCGCCTAGTATGCCCATAACCAAAATGGAGATAAATAACATTGAGATGCAGATAGAGATGTTTTTATTATATCCTTTTAGGATTATTGAGGGGGTAATCCTTTATTAAATTTTCTTGGAATTCTCTTTTCCTATTAGTTTAACTATGTTTTATATGTAAAGATATTTAGCCCAAATATAATTTTAAAGAGGTTTTAAATATGTTTGGATTATGTATGCAGTTATGCTGCATGGTCATATGTATGTTTTTATATAAATGAAATTTTTATATGTTTTTATATAAATGAAATTTTTATAAATATTGATCGATTTTGGAATGATGGCCAAATCATGTCATACAGTAGATAGACATGGTACGAACAGACTATCGTAAATGATTAGTGGTTTTAAAATGAGAATCTCAGAACACTGGGAGTGGACTATCTGACCGCCTCAAGTGAATACAAGCCGAATACAACAGAGCATGCACGATTTCCACTAAAGGATGCTCATTCACTCAATAGTAGCTGTATTCATAAATTAAGCTGGATCGTACGTTACAATCAGAGGTACGTCATGATAGGCGGAGTCATTGACACCTCCCTGTGTTCTCAGTTGTTTATAACGTGAGGTGTTGATCGTGGGGTCACGCCCTCCGTAGAAGTCGTGATGACGAAATGCGTCAGGCGTGACCCCACGACAAGGAAGTGACGTTTGCGTTCCAGGACGCTAGGCGAGAGCGGTACATCCACGAGCCGAAGCAGTCCCTGGAGCGGTGAGACGCCAGTATAAGAATTCTGACATTGCTCAACAGATATTGCTTTTAACTGCATGATGTTTGTAAGTAGTTTTTATAAGGGAAAGTGTTAATAAAGTGTTTACGGTATCACACTATGGAATGTATTCCTTTTCTATGATCGTGTGATGTGGTCTGGGAGTGCTGATAAGATATAGAAGTAGGAAGAAAGTTGGATTCTGAACCAAAAGGCAACACATCAGATGATATAATACAAGTCTTTGTTATTCCCACCTCTGGTAAGCAGATTGTGGATTTGTGTGCTGCACGTGGTGATGCACAACTTTATTGGGTGAACGGATCCTGCTTTCCTGGGCACTAAAAACTATATCCCAAGATCTGGTTTTGCGTTTGCACTGTACCTACCCTTCTTCTACACATGGACTGTATTTATGGACTTGCTAGCGCTGTTGCACTTTCTTGGTGATGGCTATGTGAGCCACAAATAGTATTGTGTGTTATATTTACATGTTCCCCCCTTACCTTTCCTGCCGGCTGCTATGTGGGATATGTCAGGATCGAGAGTGGGGAAGGGGCCAGTAAATGTGTTATTTACCGGGCCCTTCTTTTTCTGAATGGAGAGTCAGTGATTTGTACCGATCACTGACTGTGCATTCATAAAATGGCATAGTAAACAGTGTTTACTATGCTTCAGTTTGTGAATTAACAGAAAGCTCCTTACAGAGCTATTCCCTTCCAGTCATTCTGTGCAGCTGAGACTGCAGAGATGGAGATTGAGGGCTGTGTCCTCAATCCCCCTTCTCTGTCTCAAAGGTGAAACCTCAGAGGTTTGTTTAGACCCCTGATATCTCACCAAAGTCCCCCCCCCCTTTCCTCAACGGGTCTCCTAAAAAATTATAGAAAAGATAAAAAAATAATATTGTAAAAAAAAAAAAATGGTACAAAAATAATAAAAAGATAAAATAACTTATGATTGCTGGAGGCAATGCGGAGGACCAGGGACTCATCTACACCTGTTATGGTCTTGTCCATGCATTACACCCTATTGGTCACAAGTATTTTCTATCATAGAAAAGACATTAGGAATTCATATACCGCCATCCTCTGGCATGGTACTACTCTCCCTAGGAAGAGACACTATTCCACCAGCTTTATGAATGGTGACAACCCACATACTATTAGCAGCTTGGCTGTGTGTAGTCCGACACTGGTAAAATATCCTAGCCCCCAAGCTAAAAGAAACCCTGCAAATGATAAACACCCACTGTACATACAAAATCCTTTTTGCATATAGTACAGGTAATCACCTGAGAATAACTTAAAGCTGGCAACCTTGGCAAAAATGGTACTCGGTACTAAATGATTTATGAGAGTGTGGTAATACCCAACCAATTATATGACTGTGAATGTGAATGTTAGAAAGCTACATCAATGTTAGTTAAATTGTTCTCATAGTTCTCTTTAATATGTACTGTTCTATGTACGAGACTTACGATATACAAAACCATATGTTAAGATTAATGGTCAAAGATACAGCTTGAACCTATAGGGGTGTCTAGTGGGGCTCCTTGCCACTAATACCTAATCAGGTACAAATGTTCAAAAACACTATATATTATCTTATTCTCTATGTTTGTTTATGTAACCATCAATGCAACTTTTTTACAATGTATATAAGATGGTTTTGCTATGCTTTCTGCATTTTGTAACCTTTTTGTACATTCTCAGAACGTAATAAAAAAACCATTGAAAGTAAAAGATAAAATAACAAAAAGAAAAGGTCATACTTGCAACCGGACCCTGATGTTCTGTCACCGGGCTTGGAGGGAAGGGCCCTGACTGGAGGTCAGAGGTACCTTCATGGTTTCTTGCACAGGGCCCCTGAAGGTTCTAGTTATGCCACTACAAAGAACTTTTAAGATAATTGGGCATTTTTGTGCTTGGCAATTGTTGTGCTTCTATAGAACATCTTGCAAAGGGCTGTGTGGCAGTAATCAAATTGAGTGTGATGTGATACCGGTGTACAAATGTTTCATCTATTTCATCCAGCACTCTTGCAGATTCTTCTCCTGCCACATTAGATTGTGACAGGGAAAGACCACAAATGACTTTAAAGAGGAGCTTCAGCCATATCTCCAAAAATTAAGTCAGCAGCTACAAAAACTGTAGCTGCTAATTTTCAATAAATACACTCACCTGTTCAGGGATCCAGATCTCTCCCTTCGCCAGTCTTCAGATACCCCAGCGCCAGTATATTAACTGTGGGAAGCTGGCTGTGACTTCTTGCGGCTTCACAGCTGGCTTCCCACTACACATGCAGGAGCTATGCTGTGCCCAGTGAATGGTCACCTAGGTGATCCAAGCAGAAGTGGGAGTGGGTAACTGCCAAAACTAGGTACCCACTTCTCCCTCCAAAAAAAATATCCCAAATATAGCAGAAGGGGGGGTAGAGTGAAACTTCCCCTTTAAATGTCTGGAACTGTGGTGCCTATGTCCAAAGGACTAGATTAGGTTGGGTCAGTGTAGCACCCAGAGCAATCATGCCAAACTGGGCCCCCACCCCCTGTTAATGGTATGCAAGCTTCTGTGATCCTACAGCCATCAGTCACTTGACTGTCAAAATCACTGTGCAATTTGGATAAGTCAGGCTTTGCATGGACCTGCAAGTGAGCAATGATGCTTTAGGACATTCCCACTGTGTTCTCTGCCTCTGCTGGTCTCCTTGTGTCAAGGCCAACAAAAAAAAAAAAAAAAAAGGCAGAGTCACTGTGCAGTATGCAGTTGCACAGATTAGGGAAAATTAATCTGTTGTTTATGTCAGATTACCTAAGTAAGCAACAGTTTGTGAAGGTAGATTCACAAGAGGTATGGTAGGACTGTGTTGGGTGGCCAATCCAGCACAGTCCTACCACAAGACAAGGTTAAATGCCTATCCCCTATCTGGCTGGTTCAAACCACCGTGTTGTGGTGTGTGCTGAAAAAGTATTGCATGCACTATTTTTCTTCGGCGCAGTGCGAGACAATCTACTGCCTCACAGCACATGTGGCTGATAGAACTTTTAATGAAATTTTATTCTGTGACATTTTAACAGTTTGTTTAAAAAAAACTGAACTGTGTGATACACTGTAATTGGTGGAACTGCTGTCATCCCACTGTGTACCATCTGCTGCGTCCTAATGTAGCTGCTGGTGTGAATCTACCCTAAAAGTTTTTTATGTTTCTGTTTTTATAATTCCTTTTAGTTTTTTTTTAATTTATGGATATATTTGTGTTTGTTAGCAAATCTATTCATAGCTCTGATCTCTGAAGGGAGTACAGTGGTGAGTTACCATTGTCCTCACTTCAGCTTCTACTTGTACATTCATATGAATGGATTTGTTTACCTTCAAGCCCATTAATACATAATAAATGTATCTGAAGTTATTCAAAGCCTTTCCGTCACTCAGATGCTACTGTCAGATTGGGGCAGCACGAAGGACAGTGCTGCTGGCTTCTATATATGGGTGCACTGTCAGATTGGCTTCTGGCTCTCTCCCCTATTGCTGTACTCTTTAGTACTCGGTTGTGCAGGCCGTGCTCTCTCTTCCTCACCTCATTCCTGCCAGTGCAGTGCTCCTGTATGTCTGTGAACACCACTGCCAGTTTGTTAATACAGAAGTGATGCATTGGCAAGAGAGCACAGCCCACACCACCTCCTGGCTCTCTCATCTTCACTTCATCACTCCCATATATCCTAATAGTCTCCTATTAGACTTGTAACATGACTCCACACAGGGCGCCCCCATGCCTGCAATAAACCAGTGCTCCCAGGGGGGCAGCTGCCCCACTTGCTTACCCTTATACCCAGCCTTGCATTGAGTCTTTATAAATTCTACTCACTCCATTGAGAAGCATGGTTAAAGCAATGTGAGCACTTGTAAACTATTGTTAAGAGAATTCAAGAGACTCTTTTCACTTCTCAAAACGCATTATACGGGAACTCAAGAGAGATGCCAACTTTCACAATGAGACTTCTTGTGAACAATTTACATCTACACAAGAGAATCATCTTACAGAACTGCCAGTGAAACAGCATCTCAAACTACTACTGACAGAGATAAGACTGTAGAGTCAAAAGGTGACCAAAAATCTACTAAGTAGGGATGCGCATTAGGTTTGATCCACATATAAGTTTGGACCCAACTTTCGATGAATGCCCAAACTTTTATTCATTCAGCAAAAGCTGAACATCATGTATATCAGTGGTATTATTTCTGCTACTATCAATGGTTGTTAAGGAAGTTGGCAGGTCTAGGCACTTGCAAGCAATCGATCCAGCATGGTAAAAAAAAAAACTAAAATGGCATGGGGTCCCCCTCCTAAATCATTCCAGACCTTACTATGGATTTTTGGGGGGAACCCCATGCAAAAATCAAGAAAAAAAAGTGTCAAGTCACCTCCAGAAAAACCATACCGGACCCTTATTTCAGCACCAGCCGGGCAGGTCAGTAAAGGGGGGATGAGCGTGCATCACAGGATCTCAGTGATATCCATCATTGATGAAAAGACAATGTCCAGATATGATCAATGTCATCACCTGGGACATGCCACCCTTTTGTGTATAACAGGTGTTATCTGCTGGACCTGTCATTTGTCGAAAACAAAATTATTAAAATTCATTTTTTTTGGGTTGGTGCATGCCAGATATTGTGATTGACATGGATCTAGATCAATGATGTGATTGACAATGCATATATAACCTGGGACTTTGACCCCTGACCACAGACCCCCAAAACCACCAGGGCCAGGGTTGTGGGAAAGAGGCCCATGTACTTATCAACTTAGGGGAAAGGTGCTTTTCCAAGAGGGTCCCCCTGGGCAACTTATCCCCCTTGTTGAGAGAATGTGGTCTGGTATGGTTAAAGAAGAAGGGGTGTATGCTGTTTCCCTTCTTTCCTGGCCATACCAGACCTAAAGGGCCTGGTATAAATTAGGAGGGGAACCCCATGCCTTTTTTCATTTTATTGTGTGGGTTTACTCCATTAACATTCATCCCAGACCCTCATCTACAATAATGGTCTGGAGGGGATGAAAAGAACCCCGAACAAGTTTATTACAAAGAGGATGATGTGGCTGGGATTTGTCATTTTGCTGGCAATCTAAGCAAACATTTTTGCTGGTTGCAGTTTGCCATAGTAGGTTGCATTACACAGATGCACCACTCCACAGGCCATATCAGGGCATCCCCCAGGCATGGTATTTAATGGCATTTTGCATTTTTATTTTCAATAATTTTTTATTAAGAATTGTAGTATTACAGAGTAAACAACATGCTCAGTACAAATAGCACACAGATGTTCCGACTGGTCACAATAGGATGGAGTAATGCTATTACCCAGTGAATCATCTTGAAGGACTGAGTAGGTGTATCATACAACTTGGTGGGTATAGCCGTTAAAGCAACTCTTAGAGTAGTACCAGACGGGGGAGGGG
>BLSH010502835.1:309805-351063 GCA_018402905.1 Glandirana rugosa
TCGAGACTAGTGCGAAGACCGTCGTGGTCACAGTGTTTCCTTTCACCACCCTGTCGGGAGCTACCCTTCCCAATAAAAACGTTCCACAGGAGGTCGCAGAAATCTACTACGTCAGTATCAACCGCACATACTGTGTCCGAACGGTTTTAGGATCGCCTCCTCTAGTTAGACTAGTCCTCCTCCTCCGATTCACAACCCGCGTCCCGGCCTGCCCAAGAGGACCGACAAAACAGGTACCACAACTCCGGGAGGAACACCCAACGAGGGGACCGGTCCGATAGACATCCACCTGGGGGCTCCTGAAGCCGTGAGAGTCACTTCAGAAGAGAGTGCCGAAGTCCTCGGGGGTCCACCTACAGATAGCCTGGCCAGGGGAGCAACCCACAAGGAGGGCCTCAACACCATGGACAAAACAGCCAGGAGAACCCGTCCGGCCCTGCGCCCAACACTTAGCCTCCTCCTCCTGATCAGATTGATCTCCTCCGCTAGGATTTTGGCAAGCCTGTGTCATACACGCCAACTATGACTGCATCATCTAAAGACGCTGGAGGACACCTTGCAAAAATAACCCTTCCCATCGAGGGCTGTCCCACCACTTTCCTTTGTGACACTGGTGCTGCCAGAAGCGTGATCAGAGCTGAAGAACTACCTGATACCTCCTTCCTATCGGATATTGATGTAACCTGCGTGCGAGTGGACAGAACGCCCAGGAAAAGCCTGTTGACCCTTCCCCTGCAAGTTGGCAATTTCCCTGACCTACTAGCAAGGTTTGTTGTCTCCTCTACATGTCCCCTAAATTTATTAGGGGCAGATGTCCTGTCAAGGCTCCAAGCTTCTATTTCCTTCCAACCCGATGGTGGTATTAAAGTGACCTCACCACTGACCGCTGAAGATGCCTCAGCACTGTGCTCCATCCCGCTCCTGCTTTCCTTGGATGCAGAAGATGAAACTGGAATCCCACAAGAAGTTCTAGGCCGAATACCCTCATGCTTGTGGTCTAAGGGGCCGGATGACATTGGTCACCTGAAAGTCCCGGCTATTATTGTGAAAATGAAGCCAGGAGCCCCTTATCCAAGGAAGCCCCAGTACCCTCTTAAGCCTTCCCAATAAGCTGCAATTGCCCTTCAGATAGAGGCCCTCCTGAAGAATGGGGCTCTCATATATTGCAAAAGCCCTTGCAATACTCCTCTCTTTCCAGTAAAGAAGAAGACCCTGAAGGGGGAACCTGTGAAATATCGAATGGTACAAGACCTCCGAGCAGTAAACAAAGCCACTATACTAGAAACACCCATTGTACCTAATCTGCACACTTTGCTGGCTGGAATACCACCCACAGCAAGATATTTCACAGTAGTGGACCTGGCGAACACCTTCTTTAGTGTTCCCCTTGACCCTTGTTGTCAATTCCTTTTCGCCTTTACCCACGAAGGCGGAGGTTACACCTGGACCGTAATGCCCCAAGGAGCCCAAAACTCCCCATCTCAATTCGCCAAGGTGATGACATTCATCCTGGACACATGGATCAAGCTCCATCCAGAGGTTGTGCTCCTCCAGTACGTGGATGATCTCTTACTCTGTGCAGACACCCAGGAAGAGGCATCAACTCGTTCCGAGAGCCTCCTTTGCTACTTGGCCGAACAAGGCTGCAAGGCCTCAAAGCAGAAGGTCCAGTGGTGCAAAGGGACAGTGGTTTTCCTTGGTCACTGTATTTCACAAGGCACTCAACATCTTACCCAAGGATGAGTTGCTGCAATCAAGGCCATCCCAGTGCCAGTGGGTCAGAGATCCCTCCATGTCTTCTTGAGACTAATCTCCTACTGCTGTTCCTGGATTCCAGAGGCATCCCTACTGATGCGACCCCTGTACGATGCCCTGAAGACCGAACCTTTCATGCTATCCTCAGAGGCTCTCACCAACTTTGAACTTCTGAAGGAAATTCTATCTACGGCCCCCGCCCTCGGCCTCCCAGAATATGAGAAGCCCTTCAAGCTGTTTGTCTCAGAGAGAGAAGGACATGCCACAGGAGTGTAGGCTCAGACCCATGGCAACAGGGTCAGGCCCATTGGCTATTATTCCTGCCAACTGGATGCAGTGGCTAGGGGGGACCGTCCTGTCTCAGGGCCATCTTCGCAGCCCAGGCTCTCCTGGACAAGACCGCTGACATTGTGTTGGGTCATCATCTTATTCTCCTGGCCCCTCATGACATAGCGGCCATACTGAATTAAGTGCAACCAAAACACCTGTCGACAGCAAGACATCTCAGACTTCAATGTGCTTTACTCCTTCCAGATAACATCACCCTTCTCAGGTGCAACACTCTCAATCCGTCCACTCTGCTCCCACTTCTCGAGGGGGGAGACGGTCCTCATGATACTCCCCATGATTGCTTTGAAATGATGAAAATGGAAACTGCACACCTGCCAACTGTAAGTGAGATGCCTCTGGAGAATCCTTACCCAACTGTCTATGTTGATGGATCAAGGTATGCAGATTAAGCGGGAAGATACCACACTGGATATGCCGTTACCACCGAGGATACAATCCTCCACGCCTCAGCCCTACCTGCCTCAAAGTCTGCACAAGAAGCAGAGCTCCGAGCCCTGACTGTGGCATGCCAACTAACAGAAGGAAAGAGAGTCAACATCTACATGGATTCAAGATATTCCCTTGGCGTCGCCTGCGACTATAGGGTCCGCTGGAGGACCAGAGGGTTTCTAATGGCAACGGGTACACCTGTGAAGCATGGTGCAGTGATCAAGGACTTAATGGATGCTCTACTTCTTCCTGACCAAGTGGCTATACTTAAAGTAAAAGCACAGGGTAGACTGAACTCCCCAGAGGCACGAGGCAACTGTTTGGCAGACACTGCCGCAAAACAGGTCGCATATGAAGCACGAGAAGTTGTCGTCAGAGTGGACATGCCTACTCTGGATGGAACAACATCAGCACCACAAGACATACAGGATACTGAAGCTGTGCAAACCACCATGGTCCTGCAAAGTCCATCTGTAGACTGGACACTCCTCAAAGAACAACAGGAAGCAGCAAGCAAAGAAGAAAAGGAGACGTGGATAAAGAAAGGAGCCACGTTAAAGGATGGACTCATGGAAGTGAACAAGAGACCATGTTTGCCACGATCCATGTTCCCAGCAGTGGTGCAGTGGGCCCATGGCACCTCCCATCCGTCTAAAACTTTGATGAACGCCCTAATCAACAAATACTATCTGGCCCCAGGAATTACCCCACTCACCAACAGTTTTTGCAAATCATGTACCATCTGTGACAAATGCAACCCTGGAAGACCGGAGAAAGTGCCCAGAAAACATCTAGGAAAGGCTCAGTATCCTTTCCAGAGAATACAGATTGACCACATTTAGATGCCAAAGAGTGGCCGATATGAGTACGCCTTGGTGATCGTAGATATGTACTTTTCCTGGCCAGAAGCTTTCCCTGTCACCAACATGACGGCGAAGACCACAGCTAAGAAGCATCTGACAGAAGTAGTGTGCAGATATGGTGTCCCAGAGGTTATAGAGAGTGATCAGGTGCCAGCTTTTACGGGCCCTAGTAACCAAAGAGATATGGACAGCTTTAGGGGTCACGCTAGCCTTCCACACTCCATATCATCCTCAGAGCAGTGGGAATGCAGAGAGATTAAATGGGACGATAAAGTCTATGATGTTGAAAATGGCCCAGGAGACAAGAATGAGTTGGCCAGACAGTTTACCCATTGCTTTGTTTAGTGTAAGGTACACCCCCAGAGGGAACCATGGTTTATAACCCTATGAGATACTGTTTGGGTCAGCCCCTAGGCTAGGGTGTTATTATCCACAACAATTACAACTTCAATCTGATGTACTGACTGATTATGTGATTGCCTTATCTCGTGAATTAACCCGTATCCATGAAAAAGTGTTTTCTTCCATTCCAGATCCTGAACTAGATACAGGAACACACAAGCTGGTTCCCGGTGAATGGGTCTACATAAAGAAATTTGTACGAAAGCACTCCCTTGAACCCAGATATGATGGTCCCTTCCAAGTCCTCCTGGTAACTGCCACATCAGTAAAGGTGGCCGGAAAGAACACCTGGATACACGCTTCCCACTGTAAGAAAGCCCCTGTACCTGAGCAGGTGGACAAGGACAAGTCATGATCCTATATATCCTTTTGTATATCCTTTTCCTGTTGGGGACAGCTAAAGCACAACATGCAGCCATTACTGAGAAAAATGGAAAGGTCACTTTCTGGTATAATTTCTCAGATACCCATGTAGCCACATTTGACTTCCATGCATGTAAGATACTCCCATGTCCTGAATGTCGTAGCAGATTGGAACAGTATAATACCAGACATGGAGAAGGGTATATTTGTGTCACCAAGGGATCATGGGGAAAGAATTGTGACTATTGGGGAGAGGCAGCTTGGAACACAGGGAA
Source organism: Glandirana rugosa (assembly GCA_018402905.1). Taxonomy (NCBI): domain Eukaryota; kingdom Metazoa; phylum Chordata; class Amphibia; order Anura; family Ranidae; genus Glandirana; species Glandirana rugosa. The sequence continues at coordinate 314,244 of BLSH010502835.1, forward strand.
GACATGTACAACAACGATGAATGGCAGCCGGTCCAGACATAGCCCCTACCTAATCCCTTAAAGCCCCATGTACAGACCCTGGGGGACATGGCTGCAATAGCGGATCCCACCTTTGAGGAGACAATGGCAGCTGAAACCGGTTTCTCAGAAATCAATCTCTGGCTAGAATGGATGAGATACAGTGCTAATAAGCACAATAGGACCAATTGTTATGTCTGTGGCAGTGCCAGACCACACTTAGGTACAGTCCCGTTAAACATACCTGAAGAAGCAGAAGAGTGTTTCCTAAGCCTCTTCACTAACACTTCTACTGATTATTCAGCGTGTGAGAAATGGAGGTCAGAATACCTCATCAATACCGGGCCCCCAAGACCTAAAGAAATTATCACAATATACCCTGGGAATTACACCTGTCATTCCCATTATACAGGGAAGGTTAGGAAAGTAGGTACTTTCCCTAAAGGTTACTGTGCTTCTTATAGCCGTGTTCCGGCTAGCCTGATACAAAACCAAAGCCAATCCCTAGGGGATGTGTACTGGGTGTGTGGAGATATGCAAGTGAGAGCCAGATTAGAGGGAGAGTGGAGAGGAGAGTTTGCCCTTGCAAAGGCCATCATGCCTCTGCATATCCTGACAGAAGACACTGATAACATGCATATCAATTTAACCCCGGGGAGAAGGATGAAACGGGAAGTTCTCCCTGGAAGTCTTGATCCTCATGTGTATATAGATGCTATTGGAGTGCCAAGGGGGGGTCCCCGACGAGTACAAGGCTCGGGACCAGGTCAAGGCCGCTTTCGAGACCCTAATCCCCATAATAACCGTCAATAAAAATGTAGACTGGAGAAACTATATATATTATAACCAATAAAGGTTTGTCAACTACACCAAGGATGCACTCCAAGGGATAGCCGAACAATTAGGATTCACATCCCAAATGACCTTCCAGAACCGGATGGCTCTGGATATGGTGTTAGCAGAAAAAGGAGGAGTATGTACTATGATAGATAGGACCAGCACCTGTTGTACCTATGTCCCAGGCAACACTGGACCGAATGGTAAAGACACACTAGCTCTCAAGAAGTTCGGTCGGCCGAACTAAAGAAAAATTCAGGTATCACAGACCCATAGGATCAATACTTTAACTGGATGAGTGGGGGGCAGAAAGTCTTGGCACAGATAGGGGTGACTGTGTTGATCATCCTAATCCTCCTTGCCTTAGTGATCTGTCTTGTACTCCCCTGCTTGAAGAAATTCATGGAGAAAGCAATAGACCAAACCACCCCCACGTTTGTGAACCAAGATATACGATCCGGGGAAGACTATGAAAAACCATATACCCCATTGCAGACATTTTCCGCCCCTTCTAGTGACCTGTAGGACCATAGGGAGGGAAAGCATCTGACTTCCCCATGTGCAAAGACCGTGGCAAGGGGGGTGATCGATTAGCAATCACCCGTCTAACGTATGGCATAAAAGAGTTCCAAGGCACATGAGGACAGGTGAGCTAAGATTGACAGGGATAGATTGAAATAGACATTTTAAGGGGGGGAATCTGTAATGGATGTAATTAATGGTCATAGTAAAATGTCTATTTCAGTGGTGTCACATGCTTTATACACATTTATGCTATTAGCTTATTATATACATATATTCCTTACTCAGACATGCTCCTCAGATTACTTTTATACTTTCTTGGTTTGCTACTAACAAACAATAAGGGAAGAAACAGATGATTTCTAAGATGATGCCTCCAGGAAGAAGCTGCACCCAAGACAGAGCATTATCATATCCTGGAAGAAACTTATACTCACATAGATACATCCAATCTTGAATTTATATGTTCTTTTGCTTAATGTTCATTTGTGTTACGTCTATCAGACATTTCCTGCAACGCCTTGCAAAGTCTTTATAAGCTTAAAAAGAGGAACAAATAAAACAGAAGTATCACATCTCTGAATGTGCGTGTCAGTGTCTGATATCTCCTTGTGTGTGCACGCACTATATTGAATTAGGGCAGGGGCAGGTATAAGTACGGACAGTTTCGGTCCAATCCAAAACACATGCAGGTGGCCCAAGCTCAAGGTCAGATGCAATAGGCATTGATGTGTGTCATGAAAGCCCAAGCCAAAGCTCAAGCAGGGAAGGCTGATACTCAGAAGGGTTTCCAGTATGGGGAACCAGGGCACTTGAAAGTGCAGTGTCCACAGAAGGAAGGGAGTACAGAACTTTTTTTGGAACTCTTGAGAGTGTTGCAGAAGTTACTACTGAGCCAGAAGGCGGGAAACTTTCAGGGGTCTCAGTGAAGGAGGCAGCTGGGAACCCAAGCAGACACAGAGCTCCACGACGGATAAAAAGAGGAAGGCTAAGAAGAAACACCAGAAAAAAGAAATCTTGTCACCCTCCCCATTAAGTAACCCATCACTGGGGTTGGGGATATGGGCACAGGAGGTCAATGTCTTACCGCCATCCAGGGCCATTGTTAGGTCTTCCCAGCGGGGAAGGCTAGGAATGTTCGCAAGAAAATCCTTACTGAAAATAACCCAGAGAGCTTATGAGAAAGGTTAGTGGGCCCTCCACAATTGTATCTGTACAGGTAGAAGACATCTACACTAGGGCACTGTTGGATACTGGGGCACAGGTCACGCTCCTTTACAGAAACTTTTATGACAAGTACCTGAAACACATTCCTTTATGCGAGCTTGAAGAATTAGAGATTTGGGAGATAAGAACTGCCCAATGCCCTATGATGGGAATATTCTCATTCACATAGCATTTGAGCTGGCAGCTGCTGGAAAAACAGAAGCATTTGATACACTGGCAGTCGTTTGTCCCAGGCCACCAGGGGCTGAATATAATTCCATACTGATCGGGACCATACACCAACTTGGTGAGGAGGCTGTTGTCTTCCATACTCAGAGAAGATGGCTCCATTCCCAAAAAGATTCACTGTAAGTTGCTTCAGGCTTGTCAATGTGTCATCAAGGAACAGAGCGCCTCTGCCGAGGGGGTGGGATATTTGTGGAAGTTGGAAACCAGGGAGAGAGTGCTGCAACCTGGAGAGGTTGCATTCCTGAAGGCTACAGTCAAGTTGACCTGGGACCAACCTGGCCCTTTTGTTGTGTTGGAGACTGATGAGCAGGCCAAAGCCATTGGGATGTAGATAGTCCCTGAGCTAGTCCCTGCTAAGGATCTGTCCCAAACTGGAAAGAAAGTGCCGATCAGTCTGCAGAATGTCATGGATCATCCAATTAACTTAGGGGCACATATGTTAGTGGGCCGAGAGAGTGCGGCAACCCCTGTGCTTCCCTAAGAGGCTGCTGGGGAAGAAGAATATCAGAGAATGCATAAGGAAATTCAGAATTAACTGAAGCATTACCTCCCGCGTGGCAGTGAAGGATGAAGTTGCAGCTTACTAATTGTGAAAAGATCTTTTCGAAGAAAGATTTTGATGTGGGGTGTGCCAAGAGTGCTCAGCATCGGATCCGATTGCAGGAAGACAAGCCTTTTTAAGAGCGAGCCTGGAGAATACCTTTCAGTGATCTAGAAGATCTTCAGGGACAGTTGGCTGATTTGAAGAGATCATTCAAGAGTCCAGAAGTTCATACGCCTCCCCCATTGTGGTGGTGTGAATGAAGAATGGATCATTGTTGGATGTGCATTGATTACCGCACTATGTACTGTTCCTGACCAGTACACGACCCATCACATTGAAGATGCTCTACATCTTACAGTGTCTTATCTGTGCCAAATAGTTCAGTGTGCTACTATCAGATCCCCATACACCTGGAGGACAGGGAGACTACATTCATCTGCCCTTTGGGATTCTATGAATTCAGTCGGATGCCTCAAGGGTTGTCGGGCCTCAGAGACTTTTCAGCGTTCGATGGAAAGAACAGTAGTAGACATGAATCTAATAAAAGTACTAGTGTACCCTTGACATCATTCCATTCAGCAAGACTCTGGAAGAGCATGAAGCCTGGTTGGAAAAGGTCTTTGCACGGCTCCATGGAGAAGAGTTCAAGTTGTTTTTGGAAAAGTGCTAGTTCTACAGAACTTCCGTTACCTACCTGGGAATGACGTCTCTGCTGGAGGGGTAGCTACGGACTCGAAGAAGTTGGAGGCAGTCACTACGTGGCCCAGACCAAGGACTGTATCTGAGTTGAGATATTTCCTGGGATTCTGCTCGTACTACCGGAGATTCCTAGGCCGCTTGATAAACTGCTGCAGGTGGCCACGGGAGAAGGAGAGGATGGGCCTAAGGTGAGGAAGTCTCACCGAAGCTCCAGTATTGGCCTATGCTGACCCGCTAAGCCCTATGAACTTCATGTGGATGTTTTTATGCTGTTTACCTTTTAATAAAATGTGAGTAAATGTATGTGGGGTAGTATGGTTTTACTTTGAACATTGCTGGACATACTACACTTTCAGAGCCATTCTCTTGCAGCATGGTCACCTGGGAACCATGGGAGATTGTTTCTAGTGATCCAGCCTTAAAGGAGACTACCTATCTGAGTGGGGAAAATTATTTGGTTTATATTGGTGGCTAGACCCAGTGGGGTTGCGTTTAGAGTGAACCAATCTGAAAGGAGAAGCACTTATTTGAAAGTGGAGGAATACTTATTACTTATGCGTGGCTAGACCCAGTGGGGTCAATTATAGAGGTGAGCCTTTATTTCACCTGGTGGAGGGTGCACGTTGTGACCTATCAATATACACATCTGGGAAGGATCTTTACATTATAAAGAAGACCCACCCTCTTATACCCTTTTCTTTTCAAGTGGACTTTTATTTATAATTTTTTACATTTTTTTTACATTTTTTATTTATTCATTCATTTATATTTATTCAATTATTTGTTTGTTTTTTGCTACTTATTTGCAAGCTCCTTTGGAAGTGGACTTATATTCATCCTAAGCTCTTTGTCTGCACAACTTAGCACAAGCACTTTTCCTTTAGCATTGTCATTGGCACTTTATGGAAAAAACTTTATTTATTTAAGAAGTTTTATGCATTGTTTATGAATTGTTGATTGTTTACTCACACCGGCTTTGACAACATAATTGTAATTGTTTTTGTTTCTTCAAGCACAGTAGCACTTTATTAAGAATATATACTCATTGTTGATTATTTGGTTACATTGTTATCTATACAGGAACTGTATTTATCATAGACATTTTGTAGCAGCACATCCACATCCACTCTCATTCATTATTTTTGTGTGACACACAATAGTGGAAGCAGAAGCTAGTCCCCTTCACTCTATATCAGCCTTTCTCAACCTTTTCAACACCGAGGAACCCTTGAAATAATTCTCCGGTCTCAGGGAACCCCTGCTAAAAATGAAAAATCTACAACTCATGATACATTAGTGTGATGGTCAATTGGAAGAATGCTCCTTACACTTGTATTCAATGGGAAGAATTACCCTCTTACAGATAGCTAAAAAGATCAATCATGTCATTGGGAATTTATCTGAGAGGTAGAAATTGACAATTGCTCAAGGAACCCCTAGCAACCTCTGGAGGAACCTTAGGGTTCCAGGGAACCCTGGTTGAGAAACCCTGCTCTATACTATCAATTTTTTATTTTCTGCTAATTGTTATCTAGCCCCATTAGCACATCTCTTATGCAGCGCGTAGCCCCCCATTCCTAATTTTATCTAAGTCTAGAAGGCTGAGTTTCAATTCTAAATGGACTGGTCTAAACTTTTATCCCCAGATTGCTGAGGAGAGAAGAACAGACTGCTGGGAGAAGATGTAAAGGGACTGGTTCAGGCCCAGATCGCTCTCTTGGAACGTCAGCCTAGATCTGCCAACAGGAGCTCTGTACCAGTGTGAGCTGTGGCCAAATCGCAGCCTGCATAAGTGAGAGTTATACTGATGTAACCTGAGGGACATCTGCGGACAGCATTGCTTCCTATCTACAGTGGTGCGGAGGCTGCTCCTGGTCCTCCAGCGATACCTGCACTTCAGATCCCGGTAGGCCACAGCACGGTGTGATGGACATCAGACGCCATTCCTTGAGCCATGCCCCAAAGGGAGATCCTCAAAGAATCCTCATCAACTGCATCTTTGTCAGAAACTTCTGTTACGTTGTCTGTGAGCGGGCACATGCCCATATAACTCTATAAGACACTGCATATAGACCTCATTGTCTCTGCCCGAGTTTCTGATACTTGTAGTGCTACTTGATGCAAGTCCAGTCAGTCCCATAGACACTGTAATCAGACATCTGTGCTTTACTCACTTCCCTGTTATCAGCAGTCCCAGTGGATACAATATTAGTGAAACAGCATATATGGTGACTACATGTGCCTAGTACATACAGGAAAAGCTTGTATCTTCCAAGGGGTTAATTAAATACCCACTAAAGCTTGCTCTGCTATCATCTCAAAGGACTCTTCCCTTCATCCTAATCATAGTGCTAGCTGAAGACCTGCTGGATTTAGCGGGGTTGCCATTAACCCTCCTTGTTCCCTTTCATCATTTCTTCAAGTGACTGAGTGTTAACTAACTTAAGGGGTCTGTTCTCATTTCTCTGGAACTCAGCTTAACCACTTCAGCCCCGGAAGGATTTCCAGCTTTAGGACCGGAGCCCTTTTTGCGATTCGGCGCTGCGTCGCTTTAACTGACAATTGCGCGGTCGTGCGACGTTGTACCCAAACGAAATTTGCGTCCTTTTTTTCCCACAAATAGAGCTTTCTTTTGGTGGTATTTGATCACCGCTGCGTCATTTCTGATCGCCGCTATAAACAAAAGAAGAGCAACAATTTTGCAAAAAAACCCAAATTTCTTACTTTTTCCTAAAATACAAATCCAAAAAAAAAATATAAAAAAAATTTTTTTTTCACCGTTTTTGGCCGATTTTACCGGCAGGACGGTCCGTGATGACGCTTGATTGAAAGCGAAATGCGTTGACGTCATTTCCGGCTCCCCGTATCCTCTGACGTCACATCCTGCCGGTGGTGGAACGCACGCCGCATGTTGGAGACCACGCCACACATTACCCACATGAGTACATCCATGCGAGATTACAACTGACTTCCTGTAAGTGTGATCTTTGTTTTGCGCCCAATAAATCATTTAACGGTATTTCACTATGGAAGCCATTCTTTTCTTTTCTTACCTAACCATATGAGGATCATTGAGTCTCTGGAATTGAGTCCTGATTCAAGCGAGGGTCTCGTTACCATCACCCACACATCCATCTGACCAGCACCAGGACTTGGCTTTTTTGATCCCCAGACTGAAAAGCTGAGGGTCCATTTGTTCTGGTGAGTGGGGTCTCAACGGGGGATTGTCACCGAGCACCACGTTATATTTGTTGGCACTTGATTGAGCACGGAGCACTTTATCTCATTTATGGACTATTTGTTGTTTGGACAGTTTATTTAAAATGTATTTATAATTTGATTATCACTGATTTGTTATTCACTTAACAAGTTGAAGGGTGATTAACACTCATATATTTTGTATTTGGTATTACTATTATTTTCATTTAAAGGTGGCGCTGTGTTTTATGTTTTTCACGTTGTTCATGAGTGTGTACACTTGTGTAGCAGCAGCCCCTTGGACATGCATTGACTCCTGAATTAGTTCTGTCTTTTAGGGATTGATGCATGTAATGTCATAAATATTTATCCACAAGCGCAGATTTTTTAGTATATAATAGTAATAAAATGTATTCAATAATGTAATCAAACCAAAAACACTGAAATTTGCTCAGTTGCAGAATTGTCGCTGTCGTCACTTTCAGTGTCTGATGATAAATTCCCCCAAAAATCAGTATCACTCAATTCTGCAAATGATTCTTATTTACTATCAGTGTTTTCTAGCTGATCAAAAACCACTTTTGACGTAAAGGGACACTTTTTGGTTGCCATGGACATTCTCAAGTTTCCAGGCAGAAAGAATGACATATATAATATAAAAGTGCATGCAGGGCACTGGGCAAACCACTAGGGACAAAGGGGATGTAAAATGATTTCATACAGTAATGTAATCTTACAGATTACAGTGTACTGTATGTATACTGTGTGTTTCGCTTTTTGAATTTGCCGCCGGTCACCTCCCCCATGCGACGCAACGCTCGCAGGGAACGGAGCACGGCACACAGAGGCATCGAGCGGTGGACACAGCCCGCAGACATGGCAGGGGACATCGCTGGATCCAGGGGACAAGGTGAGTAACGCTGCCTTGGAACCAGCGATGTAATCCCGAGTGTGGCTCGGGGTTACCGCTAATGGTACTGAAATTCCACCCCGAGCAACATATATATTACTCTTATACTAACCTGTGCCAGCACCTTCTTCTCCTCACCCCCAGACACACACACAGAGCTCTGTGGGAAGCAATGCAGACCAAAGTCAACACATGGACACAGAATAATACATCACTCGTTCTTTATTTCCTGGTTCAGTATCTTAAATACAATATATTATCAAGATATGACCAAGCAATATTTACAACATTAAACCAATAGAAACCAATAAAGGAAATGTCCACCCATTGCTTGTCATTATTAAAGACAAACCCACTTTCATAGAATTGTCTATACACGTTGGTCACTCTTAATAACACCTGTTAGTAATTACTACACATCTTGATAAAGTATATATTTGTGTATTATTGTACAATCTTAGTTAGTTCCAATTATGTCCTAGACATATTTATCAGTATTTATGATTATATTCTGGTAAACATCTTCTAGGCTTTTCACCAAACCGCCTAAAGTTATCTTTCTTACGTTCTTTATCATATTTCCTATTATAATAATAATAACAATGTTGCCACATATTAAAACTTGTCAGCTAAAAATCCAATGTTTGAGAAGCACTCTAAATTAAGTTATAGCACAGGACAAAGTAAGTACATAATTAAGGGGGGTATTTACATGACCTTTACACATAAGAGTTACAGTGTTATGTTGTGCATTCCTATGTGCCACTTTTGCCACAGTAAACAGATTTAACCTGCATCACCTGCATTGTGTAAGTTTATCATTTGGTGTTAACTGGTAAGGAAAAAATGTCTGATCCCGAGGTGTCAGAGGTGTCGGAGGACTTGCAGAGTTGGGACAATCAATGGGGTACCTACCAGCAGCCCTCACGAGGGTAGCACTTCACACAAAAGGCTTCAAAAAGAATGAATAAAAGCAGAACGATAAGTAAAGATGCAACTCCAGAAGAGTAAACCACATATGTTGCAGAACATATTCTTTGAAGAATATCTGAAGTAATAAGCCTTCTATCATCAGGTTTAAATGATGATTTTCTATAACCTCTAAGTGCATGCTTAGCAAAAAAAAAAAAACATCTTGCAAAAGGTGGATAATGAGAAAGCTTAAGGAAATATGAAACACTTGCAGGAATTTTGATAATGTGAGAATAGGGGTAATTACAGCTCATTAAATAGCTAAGGCATAACAGAGCAGCATAATCAGACATAGAAGCATTAGAGGAAGGAAAACTAGAAGCCAATGGGCATCAGAGTGGCCATGTGATTAACCCATGTTTTAATAACCACAGTCTGCTTGATGTTGGCAATTGCCAGGCCTAAATTAGATTACAGAGGGGTGGCGGGCAAAAGAGTCCCACATCATTTGCTTCAGGAATCATCTGGCAAAAGCGGGACATCTATGGATGGAATAAGGAATTTATGATTTCATTCTGTTGAACAGTAACATACAGTATTTAACCCAAATACATGTTCATTTCAAAGCAGCTAAATAACAAATGTCTCAAAAGTGTGATAACTGGAGTTGACTTGAAAGAACGGCAATCTAAAAAATAAAAAATCCCAGTGGTGATCAAATACCACCAAACGAAAGCTACAGTATCTCACAAAAGTGAGTACACCCCTCACATTTTTGTAAATATTTTATTATATCTTTTCATGTGTCAATACTGAAGAAATGACACTTTGCTACAATGTAAAGTAGTGAGTGTACAGCTTGTATAACAGTGTAAATTTGCAGTGCCCTCAAAATAACTCAACACACAGCAATGAATGTCTACAACACTGGCAACAAAAGTGAGTACATCCCTAAGTGAAAATGTCCAAATTGAGCCCAATTAGCCATTTTCTCTCCCAGTGTCATGTGACTCTTTACAAGATCTCAGGTGTGAATTGGGAGCAGGTTCGTTAAATTTGGTGTTATCGCTATCACTCTCTCATACTGGTCACTGGAAGTTCAACATTGGCACCTCACGGCAAATAACTCTCTGAGGATCTGAAAAAATAATTGTTGCTCTACATAAAGATGGCCTAGGCCAGTGATGGCGAACCTTGGCACCCCAGATGTTTTGGAACTACATTTCCCATGATGCTCAACTGCATTGCAGAGTGCATGAGCATCATGGGAAATGTAGTTCCAAAACACCTGGGGTGCCAAGTTTCGCAATCACTGGCCTAGGCTATAAGAAGATCACCAAGACCCTGAAACTGAGCAGCAGCACAGTGGCCAAGACCATACAGCATTTTAACAGGACAGTTTCCACTAAGAACAGACCTTGCCATGGTCGACCAAAGAAGTTGAGTGCACATTTTCAGCTTCATATCCAGAGGTTGTCTTTGTGAAATAGATCTTTGAGTGCTGCCAACATTGCTGTAGAGGTTGAAGGGGTGGGGGGTTAGCCTGTCAGTGCTCAGACCATATGCCGCACACTGCATCAAATTGGTCTGCATGGCTGTCATCCCAGGAGGAAGCCTCTTCTAAAGATGATGCAATAGAAAACCCGCAAACAGTTTGCTGAAGACAAGCAGACTAAGGACATGGATTGCTGGAACCATGTCCGGTGGTCTGATGAGACATAGATAAACTTATTTGGTTCAGATGGTGTCAAGCATGTGTGGCGGCAACCAGTTGAGGAGCACAAAGACAAATGAGTCTTGGCTACAGTCAAGCATGGTGGTCTGAGTGTCATGGTCTGGGGCTGCATGAGTGCTGCCGGCACTGGGGAGCTACAGTTCATTGAGGGAACCATGAATGCCAACATGTACTGTGACATACTAAAGCAAAGCATGATCCCCTCCCTTCAGAGACTGGACCGCAGGGCAGTATACCAACATGATTGCGACCCCAAACACACCTTCAAGATGACCACTGCCTTGCTAAAAAATCTGAGGGTAAAGGTGATGGACTGGCCAAGCATGTCTCCATACCTAAACCCTATCGAGCATCTGTGGGGCATCCTCAAACAGAAGGTGGAGGAGCGCAAGGTCTCTAACATCCACCAGCTCCGTGATGGAAAAGTGGAAGAGGACTTCAGTGGCAACCTGTGAAGCTCTGGTGAACTCCATGCCCAAGAGGGTTAAGGCAGCGCTGCAAAATAATGATGGCCACACAAAATATTGACACTTTTGGACATTTTCTTTTAGGGGTGTACTCACTTTTGTTGCCAACGGTTTAGACATTAATGGCTGTGTGTTGAGTTATTTTGAGGGGGCAGCAAATTTACACTGTTATACAAGCTGTACACTCACTACTTTACATTGTAGCAAAGTGTAATTTCTTCAGTGTTGTCTCATGAAAAGATATAATAAAATATTTACAAAAATGTGAGGAGTGTACTTTTGTGAGATACTGTATATTTGTGTGAAAAAATATATATAAATTTAATTTGCATAAAGTTTTGCATGACAGGTAAAGTAGTGCAGTGCTGAATAGGAAAAAATGTCCCGGTCATGAAATGGTAAAGCCTAATGGAGGTCAAGTGGTTAATAAATGTCCACTGGTTAGCAGAGCAGCAGCGAGGTATAAGTGTTTCTCTTCTTGCTGAAACTCTCAGATGTCTGTTGAACTAACTGTATTTCTTTTCTTTAATAGCCTCTGGTCTCCTCAAGGGGTCCACATGGATCTCAAACTAGACTGAGAGCTAGAATCCAGAGGTAAGCAAGAGGGGGAAGGGGAGCAGACAAAACATTCAGTTCACTTGTGGTTGTGACATTCCTATGTGGGAGGGTATGTTTATTATGCACTCTTTCAGGCATTTGAATGCTATATTAAGGTGACATTTTTAAAATGATATCCTCTATAATATATGCATTATGCAAGACTTGTGGTGTTTTCCTAACAACGGTCATATTAAAGCATTCATTTAAATTTTATTTTGTAATTTGATTCTATCATTCTACATTGTTCTCATATACTATCATTATCAATATAATATTGTTTTGCAGTAGAAAGTGACTAGAGAATGCTTTCCAGTAATCCCCTATTGTAAAATAAAACTTTTTTTTGATATTTGTTTTACAAAAAGGAACCAAAAAAAAGAGTTGTATAACAATATCTATTACAAGTACAAGAATATTAGAAAATATTTTGCTCATGAATGTAACATGACTTTACGTTCTTCAAGCTATGTTTGTGTAGACACATTACACTGTTTGATCTTTACAACAATGTCCATATTTCTTATCTTGTAGAGCTGCATTAATAAAATCTTTATAAAATATTTTGTTTGTTGTGTTTCTGCTTACTTCTCTACTTGTTTATTTACATGCAACTTTATATACTTTGAACATGAACTAGATTATCAAACATAGAAAAAAAGATAAAACAAGCAAGAGTGTGGGGAGATGAAGATAAGGAGGGTAGCAACAAATCTTCTTCTAGGAATAAACAAGAGAAAGAGATAAAAAAGGAAGAAAGGGTAGGGGGTAATAATCAATTCCCATTTGTTATACTGCAAAGCTGCAAATTAAGGGGCATGTTGCAAAAATACATAGCTAAGTTTTAGGGTGTTCCTTTTTTGATTAGGGTATTTACCCTGTGGTCTCCACATGCAGGGGTTCCAAAATTGCTTGCATTTGTTAAAAGTATTATTTAACCTTATTGCAAGTTATACCATCAAACTGACCTTACAGCATACAATTTGAGCTTTTTATAAGGAAACAATCATATTTACATATTACAGGGGATTCTGTTAACTATATGTGTTTATGCACGGCAATATGCCTTCAAATAATCTAAGTCTGGAGAGATAATTAATACAATCATGATCTTTTTTAATACAATAGATGGATAATACAATGGATGCATAAAAAGGTTACTTTTTCTATCTCTAATTTTGTCATTATTATTAATTATATCATATATCATCACTGAAAACTGTTGGTTGCTGGCTCTCAAATGGTGGACATGGGAAAACAGCATGCGGCATCATGCTTGGAAATGTTTATAGATCATGGGTGGGTGGGAAGAGATTAACATATCATAAGTCTGCTTGTGGCATTTTCTAATGCCACACACACTGGAAGAAACTCAACTCAACAATTTATAAAATCTTTAAACTTAGGCTACTTTCACACCGAGACTCTTTACAGGTGCTATTTAGCTAAAATTAGTGCCTGTAAAGTCCCTCAAAAATCTTCCCCAATCCACCCCAATATGAAAGCCTGAGTGCTTCCACGCTTGGGTGGTGCACTTGCGGGATGTTACAAAAACTCCTGCAAGCAGCATCTTTGGGTCGGTGAGCTGAGTGGTGTATACACCCGTCCTCTACCGCCTCGGGAGGGTGGAGCGCCGACAACTTTAACCCCTTGTGGGGGGTTAAAAGTGTCATGCTCCCGACTGAAAAGTGACTCTGCAGTGCAGGTAAGACTCCACTAAAACTAGCAGGGTTTTACTTCGACCGCAGCCAGACTGCAGTGCGAAAGTAGCCTTACTGCTCTCCTTGTGAAATACTTATAAACTGTTATATATGTAATAAACCATGATTAAATGCACAGAACCCAAATGGTCAATTGTAATTGTACTAATGTTTGGTATTTTTTTATATATATGAAATTCTGTAAACACCAGTCTTAAAGGGGTTGTAAACTCTTGTTTTTTTGTTTTTTTTTACAAAAACAACAAACATGTCTATACTTACCTGCTCTGTGCAATGGTTTTGCACAGAGCAGCCTCAATCATCTTCTTCTGGGGTGCCCCACTGGAGCTCCAGGCTGGAGTCTCTGCACTCAAGCACATCACTGGATCAGATCGAGCTCAGGTAAGAAAATGGTCTGGGGGGAGCTGCAGCACAGGTTTTTCACCTTAATGCATAGAATGCATTAAGGTGAAAAACCTTGAGGCTTTAGAACCACTTTAAATGTGTAAATGAAGCACTTGATTATTTAAACTACTGATGCTATTTAATCTGGAAAAAGTCACCCCGAGAAAGTAACTTCTAAGTGAGGAATAGGAAGGATAATGGGTAATTATTGTTGATGAAATAACTCACCAAATATATGAGTCTTTAAAGTGTTATGAAAATGGATTCAGATTAGAAACTATAAGTAAGATGTTTCAAAAAAGTATGAAAATGTAATTGTATATAGCAAGGGTATATTTTGTGATGAGTGTCAACACTATAATTATGCATTTATGTAATAACAGAATATGTTACATTAAAATCACAATAAAATAAGCAAATATGGTTATTAGAACAAAAAAACAATACAAAAAGAATTACAAAAGATAAATATTTTAAGGGCATTTAAATAATTACAATTTTTATTATTGCTATTTTCCCTTAAAAATGATAGTGAGCACATATTTAATTAATTATTGCAATGTTTACCCAAGGTTTTTTTGACGTGACCATTTTTTATATGTTCTCTCTTCTAAAGAATTGTTACAGTGGTAGAGCTATTCTGTGATAGCTAAAGTATACAGTGAGGTGTGAGTGTTTTCAAGACTATCACCTAAACATAACTGTGCTAACACTGATGCCAGTGCATCCCCTGTCTATCAAATAGAGCAGGCAAATTCAATATATGATTTAGCCTAAGTAGGTTCTGCAAGATGTAAAGGCTAGAGGGATGTACTGTAGCCAACTGACTCTTACTTTGGATGTAGCTGATGTATAATGCATTATTAATAGCCAGCAACAGTCATTAAAAATCAAATAAGCTGAATTCATAGGTAGTGTTTCTCAGCTGACAGCTAATAACAGTAATACAAATGTGTATGCAATAAAAGAAAGCTAATGTTTTATTGCTAACTAGATCAAGGTGTTTCAAGGTGAACTGACCTCTTTAACATGAATAGGATTAATTAACAGAAGACATTTCATTGGTTTTTGTATAAAACTTATAATCAATATTCGCTAGTCAAATAGTAAAGTCTAGTTGCAGCTATTTATTAACACCTGAAATAGTGACAGCTCAAAAGCAGATAAAGAAAATAATAAACAATACTAAAACAAAGGTTATCTGAAGCTGGGAATGGAAGGATGCTAGAGACAAATGGATTCAAGTTATGTTAAGTACCGCTGTTTGTATACTGTAATCAATCCTGAAATTAAGTAATACATTTAAAGCATACGGAAATCAAATTATTAAAGAATATGTTACTTTGTATTGTTTCCTTTGTGTGAAAAACATGGTGTTCCTGACAGTCTCTCTGCTTTTAAAAAATAACATGAGATATGCACTCATAGAGCACAGTTGGTGCCACATCCCGATAATCTAGATAGAAAGGAATACTCCCTCAATAATTGGGACTTTTTAGGCACAAAGTGGTTACACATAGATTACAATAAAATAATTTTTATTAAAGGTTATAAAAACATCATCACTATTGAAAGTCGTACAAAATAATGGAGATATCAAAACAGACATAGAGTACACTGTACAGAGCAATATAGATATCCGAGCTGGCGTCAATCACACCTAATGCATTTCGGATGGGTTCCTTCTTCAGAGGTGTTTCAAAGACAACATACGAGTAGTTCAATTGGTGAACTCTAAATAAGTGATTATTAAAAGTTAGGGCAATGGCTTATCGCATAAAAGCAAAAAGTTTACAGGCGAGATCAAAAACGTAATAATGGATTTCTCTTTTTGGACCAAAGACTACCACCCATATATGGCCCAGAAATGCCGACGCATCCCACAGGGGGTCCAGGATCTCAATCCAAGGGAGGCCAAAGATAGAAAACACCGCAGATATTGTGCCTAAGGCATAAGTATTCTTGTCTCATAGAGTATGGTGAAACGCTAATCTGTTTCAATGAGATAATCTTCAGATGTGCGGCATAAGAAGCAAGGGGTATGTCTCCCAGCACTCAACACACCTGTCTGAGACAGCCACCTTGTACCAATAGGCATAGACAGAAAGTACATGGTCTCTTACCGTTTCCCCATATTCTATGAGACAAGAATACTTATGCCTTAGGCACAATATCTGCAGTGTTTTTGATCTTTGGCCTCCCTTGGATTGAGATCCTGGACCCCCTGTGGGATGCGTCTGCATCTCTGGGCCATATTTGGGTTGTAGTCTTTGGTCCAAAAAGAGAAATCAATTATTACATTTTTGATCTCGCCTATAAACGTTTTGCTTTTATGTGATAAGCCATTGCCCTAACTTTTAATAATCACTTATTTACAGTTCACCAGTTGAGCTACTCATATGTCATCTTTGAAACACCTCTGAAGAAGGAATGCATTTGAAATGCATTAGGTGTAATTGATGTCAGCTCTGATATCTATATTGCTCTGTACAGTGTACTCTATGTCTGTTTTGATATCTCCATTATTTTGTTGTAATCTATGTGTAACTACTTTGTGCCTAAAAAGTCCCAATTATTGAGGGAGTATTCCTTTCTATCTATGCTTTTAAAAAATGACCATACTAGGCATGAGAGCACAGCATTTTCAGTTCTCTCTCTGTGCTAGGAACTCTACTTGCTCTCCTCCAATGATCAGACTTGTCCTGACCCCCCCCCCCCTGCACAGCTATTCACTGGGAAGACCAGTGTGCTGTTATTTATCCTCCCCAAGCTCATTATTCAGCTGAGAATAAGGGCATTTGATCACTTATAAAAAAAGGGGGAAAAGGTATTTATAATGTTTTTATTTATATCTAAATGATCACTTGATTTGTATCATATAAGTAAAATAATTGTTTGAATTTTGACATCTTTTAGATTAGTGGGGACACAGGTCTGGCTACCTAGGGGCTCCCACCTTTTACTATCCATTCAAGTTACATAGATTCAAATGGCAATAGTAACATTTACAGCATACGTCTTTCCACAGTACAATACATGTACCGTAGGATGGAGAAAATTCCAGTTTTACAAAGCCAATGAAATCATATCTTTTCCATGCCTTTATACTATGCATAAAGATTTCGTACTTGGGAAGAAGGGACCTCATTGCACCCCATAGACATAGGGAACTTACTGTGTAACTTACTGTGTCTAAAGGAGGAGAGAGATGGAGATCCCTGCCTCCTGTCTGGTTATAGGCATTAATATATACTTCAAACTAGAGTTAATTGTAGTGTATCAGTAACACAACTCAATATTCTTCATGCCTTGGTTGAGTAAGGGTGTTTTAATCACGAGGACCAATTTCTATTGTACTTTTGTAAGGTTTCATTTTTTAGGGCGAATGTATGTTTTAAAGAGCAACACCTATTCACATGTCTAATTATGTCAGACAAATTAGGGGGGTCTGAAGAACTCCAATTTCTCAGTATTTGTCTTTTAGCTGCTAGAAGTATTTGGATAACTGCGGTTCTAGCTTTGATGTGATTCAGCTTTATTTGAAGGTGTAGGATTGCTTGTTCTGCTGTAGGTAGGATGGGCGCTGAGTTAATTTCTGAAATTAGTTTAAATATCTGATTCCAGAAAGACGTGAGGGACTTACAATACCATAATATGTTGACCAATGAGCCTATAAAATTGCAATTTCTCCAACATTTGTTTGGGTTATTGGATGATATTTTTGAGAGGATGTATGGGGTATAGTACCATTTATGTATTATTTTCTGATACATTTCCCAGTGATCTGCGCATAGGGTAGATTTGTGTGTCCAAGAGAGGGCTGTTTGCCATTGGGCTTCCGTGAATTGTTGCTTTAAGTCACCTTCCCATTTGACCATTGTGGGTGTTTTGGTGAAGTTGTGATGGTCGCATAGTTTACTATAAAAGTACGAGATTCCTTTGCGATGGCTAGAAGAATCGTAATATTGAAATATATCCTCATCTAATGTTAGGAAGGGGGGGATTTTTTCTTTTCTGTGGAGGTGAGTTAGCTGGATATAATGGTAGTATTCTGAATTCGAAAGTTTGAACTGGGATTGAAGCTCTGCAAAGGGAAGAAGTTTCCCATCTTTTATTACTTGATGTGTGGAGTGAATCCCGCAATTTTCCCAGGTAGCTAATCTCATATTTGGGATACGGTGTTCTAGAAGCACTATGGGGATTGGGACATTCCTTATGCTCCTGTCAGAAGGTTTTTGTTTTGCTAGGATAGTGAGGGCTTGTGTGGTGGCCTGAATAGCTGGGTAGGGTGAGTTACTAACATGATTTTGGAGTAGGGCATGCATAATTTGATTCTTGGGGTGACGGGTTTTGTAGTAGGTGCTGGTCCAATAGGGACCACGCTCTCTATGGGTTTGGGTTCCACCAGTGTTTTGTATGATCTAAGAGAGCGGCCAGGTAGTAGTGGTGTATATTGGGCAGTGACGCACCCCCTAGACTCCAGTGTTTGGTTAGTATTGAGTTTGCACATCTAGGTTTTTTGTTTTTCCATATATAATTGGTAAGCAGGGATCTAGTTTTGTTAAAGAAGTGTTGATGTATAGGGATAGGAATGGTGCGAAACAGATAGAGCAGCTTGGGGTGAGTTATCATTTTAAACAGTTGGACTTTCCCTGTGACTAGGAGTTCTGTTTTGGATAGGGTGGTAAGTTCCTTGGGGAGCTTATCTAAGAAAGTCTGAAAGTTGTATTTATACGTGTTTTCTGATGTGGTAGGTATGTTGATGCCTAATTATTTGATGTAGGTATCAGACCAAGTATAGGGGAAGCGTGCCATTAATTTCTGTTTTAATGCCAATGGTATATTGATGCCTATAATTTGTTATTTATTTTCGTTGAGTTTGTAGTATGAGACTTCTGAGAATTTATAGAGTAGGGCTTTTAATTCTGGGAGTGTTCTAAGAGGGTTTGTGGCTATCAAAATTACATTGTCTGCAAACAGTCCGATTTTATTTTGAGTTTGGCCGATTTGTATTCATTTCACTATTTGAGAAGAGCGGATCGAGTGTGCCAGGGGCTCCATCATCAGTGCGAATATTAATGGCGATAATGGACAACCTTGCCTTGCACCATTGGTAATCGTAAATTCAGTTGATAAGGTTCCCATAGTTAGAGCTTTTGCTGATGGGCATGAGTAGAGTGCTAGGATAGCTTGTAGTATATGGCCCGAGACGCCAAACTGTCTAAGGACTGCTTCTAGGAACCCCCAGTGCACCCGATCAAATGCCTTCTCTGCGTCTAATGCTAAGAATATTGTGGGCATTTTGTGTAGCGCTGCATATTTAAGGATAGTTAGAATTCTTCTTGTGGCGTCTGGAGCTTGTCGGCCTTTCATGAATCCTACCTGATCAGGATGTATGAGATTGGGAAGTATGTCTAAAAGTCTCAGGGCTAGTGCTTTGGCATACATTTTAAATATCAGAGTTTAGAAGGGATATTGGTCTGTAACTACTCAGTAGAGATGTGTCCTTGTCTGGTTTGGGTATGGTGGTTATTATTGCTTGTAGCATTTCCTTAGGGAATTGTCCTCTAGTCATTGCTGTGTTGTATAGATTAACTAGATGCGGGGACAGGGTTTTCGCAAATTTTTGGTAATATTCATTGGGGTATCCATCATTACCTGGGGTTTTAGATTTGGGAAGTTTTGAAATTACTTTTTTGATTTCAGTCACTGTAAAGGGTTGGGAGATTGATGTAATTTGAGTTGGAGTCAGGCTAGGGAGGTTTAGTGGGTTGAGGAAGGCCTGAATTTAGTCTGTGGTGGGTTGGGGTGTTTGTGGGTCATCTTTCAGATCATATAGGCTAGCATAGTATGTTCTGAATGTCTCTGCCATATCCTTAGGGGCTGTAACCTTATTACCCGTTTTTTCCTGAATCATATGTGGGATTCTACTGGTTATGCGCATACCTTTAATGCGTTTTGCCATGAATGCTCCTGCTTTATTGTTGAGGGGGTAGAACTGCTCCCGCAATGTTTTGGTTTGTTTTTCATACTGGTATAGGAGTAAAGCCCCGTACACACGGGACAACGATCGCATACAACAGGTCGTACTAACGACCGTTGTATGCGATATCGATCGTTCGTATGCGTGATTTGAACAGTCGAACATATGACGGTCGTACAAGGGAGTTGTATGAGCAGACTAGAAAACTTGGTCATACCAACAAGTGCTCATATGACCATTGTATCGTGTGTACAGAGCAGTTGGTACAACAAAGTTGTATTGTGCAAACCACGCATGCTCCAAAGTCAGGAATGGCTGGATGCTAATTACATGCACCTGAACGTTCTTCTGCAGTCGTACGATCGTGTAGTGCACTCAGTATGCTACATACAACAGCCAACATACGATTTGACACGATCGTACGTGCGATCGTCGTCCCGTGTGTACGGGGCTTAAGTCTCACAGAGAGATTCTCAACTGAAGGAGTTCTAGAGATATTTGTTAGGTAGGGTTTTTTTTATCGGCTTCTTCTAGATCACGGATTTGTTAGATAATTTGTTTCATTTTTGAGTCTCGCTGGATATTTGCTCTAGCGCTAAGTTTAATGAATATGCCTCTCATATAGGCTTTATGTGCATTCCATAAAAAAAATTTGTCTATGGTAGGTGTGTCATTTGTTGAAAAAAATAATTTATGGGCTTTGTCTATGGCCTTTTCAGTTTCTTGTGTTGAGAGTAAGTAGGTATTCATTCTCCAAATTGCAGGGGGACTAAGTTTGGCTGAGGGGGCTTGAGAGATGATTAGAGGAGCATGATCCAACCAAGATATGGTCTCTATTGTAGAGGATGTTGTATGTGGGAGAGCCCATTGATCCGTTAGAAAAAGATCTATTCGAGTGTATGTGTGATGCACTACCGAAAAAAAAGTATAGTCTTTTTCACTGGTATCTTGAGTTCTCCATAAGTCAAACAAACCTTGAGCGTGCAAAAATTTGTTTAAGCTGCAAATTTTCCTTTGGGATTTGGAAGAAGAGTCCATTGTTGGGTCCCCCACTGCATTGAAGTCTCCCCCGATAAACAGAAAACCCTGCTTAGCGGTGGAGACTTTCTTAAATAGTTTAGTTAGAAAGGAAATCTGTCTGACATTTGGAGTATAAACATTTACAAGCGTGTATACAGTTTCATTAATCTTACATCTTAATATGATATAGCGGCCGTTGATGTCCTCTTGTAGTGAAAGTAGTTGAAAGTTCAGAGAAGACGCAATTTCAATAAGGACTCCTGCTTTTTTTTTTCTCAGAGCATACTGCATAGATGGTAGAGAAGTTTTTCAGGTACAGATGAAGTATTCTGTTTTAGGCAAAGTGCGTCTCCTGAAGGAATAGGATGTCGCCTCGTAAAGTTCAGAGTTCTCTGTTCAGGGCATTTCTTTTCAAAGGGCTATTAAGTCCTCGAACATTATATGAGATTATTTTAAGCCATGGGGGAATTCCATCCATTTGATTCCCAAGGTGCTTTTCATTCACGGCATGGGATTATTATGGTGTAACATGTTGCTGTGTGTTTCTTTGTAGTGTTCATCGGCATTGAGGATTCAATGAAGGGCGTGAAGAGCTTGTGGCGGTGGATGTGAGGCATCATAAATCCAGTACATATTGTTGCTTAGCGAAAGACGCAGCCGTAAAGGGAACCGGGCAAACAGGTGTAAAATAAAAAAGGGCCTGGAAAAAAAGTCCAGTATGTGCAGCTAAGTGTTGCTAACCAATGGGGGGTAAAGGTTGTGTTGTCAGTTGGACATAATTGGGGTGGGTAAACCATGAGCCAAGTTGTATTGGCCTGCAAAGGAACCCAGGCAGGTCTGTGATTTAAGGGTTCCAAATGATGGGGTCGTTTGATTGGAGTGTTTTTAAGACCATCCATATCTACTCTCGAGGGCGAGCATTTGTCCCCTTCGGGGTCTCTGGAGGTAGTATTTTCCAATCTTTGAGTACTTTGATGCCTTTTTCCAGGGGAAAAGACTGTATAGGTTTTGTGCTGTTTGGTGATCAGCAATTTAGTCGGGCGTCCCCAATGATAAGGAATATTGTGGTTGCGAAGTGCTTTTGTTAGCGTAAGGAATTGCTTCCTGGTGCGAATAGTGGCTGCTGATAGATCAGTGTAGAGGGCGATGCCCGCAAATTTCTCAGATAGTGTGGGGTTGCTCTTGGCGGCTTTCATAACCTTTTCTTTTGTATTATAAAATTGAATTCTAGCCAGGGTGTCCCTGGGTAGAGTTGAGCGGACACCTGGATGTTCGGGTTCGGGTTTTAGTGGAAAAGTTTGGGTTCCGTCCGAACTTGACCCCGGACCTCGAACCCCATTGAAATCAATGGGGACCCGAACTTTTGGGCACAAAAATGGCTGTAAAAAAGTCCTGGAAAGTGCTAGAGGGCTGCAAAAGGAAGAAAAGTGGGGGTAAGAGTAGGACAAGTGCTCTACAAAGAAATGGGGATAGGGAAATAACAATAATCTATCCCTTACAGCAACAGCAGGAACCTGACCCTATAGAACTAGGAGATGATTTTAGAACAATAATCTGTCCCTTACAGCACCAGCAGGAACCTCTCTCTATAGCAGTTTGATATTATTTTAGAAAAATAATCTGTCCCTTACAGCACCAGCAGGAACCTCTCCCTATAGCAGTTTGATATGTTTTTAGAACAATAATCTGTCCCTTACAGCAACAGCAGGAACCTCTCCCTATAGCAGTTTGATATGATTTTAGAACAATAATCTGTCCCTTACAACACCAGCAGGAACCTCTCCCTATAGCAGTTTGATATGATTTTAGAACAATAACCTGTCCCTTACAGCACCAGCAGGAACCTGACCCTATAGAACTAGGAGATGATTTTAGAACAATAATCTGACCCTTACAGCAACAACAGGAACCTGACCCTATAGCAGTAGGAGATGATTTTAGAACAATAATCTGTCCCTTACAGCAAAAGTAGGATCCTGACCCTATAGAACTAGGAGATGATTTTAGAACAATAATCTGTCCCTCTATGCAGTAGACTCTAACTAGTCCAGTCAGATTGTTCTGTAATGCAGGATGAGATGTTAGTAATTCTGCAATCTGTCCCTAAAAGCAGTAGTAGTAGTAATCTCTACCTAGTCCACAATTAGATTGTTCTGTAATGCAGGATGAGATGTTATTAGATCTGCAATCTGCCCCTCACAGCACCAGCAGCATCCTCTCCCTACACTAGCCTGAGAGCATATGACATGCAGCACTACGTGACTCCAGCTCATACAGAGGCTGGGTCACATGATGCACAGGCCAATCACAGCCATGCCATTAGTAGGCATGGCTGTGATGGCTTCTAAGGGCAAACCAGTGAAACACTTGTTGATTGGCTGCCCTGCAGCTATTCAACAAGCGGGAAAAAAATACCAGAACCCAGAACCCGAACCCAAACTTTTTTCAAAAAACTCTATCCCTGGGGACAGTGTCAGGAAGGAAAGCTGGTTTTGGGATACGATGTGCTCTGTCAATCATGAGGTCCCTTTGGCTCATGCAGGGTATTAGCTCCGCCATTAATTGTTGTAGGAACTCTGTTAGTGTGGCATCATTTATATCCTCAGGGATCACCCTGAATATAATATTATTTCTTCTCGACCGATCTTCGAGATTGTGAGTTTATCATTGATCCTTTGTATTTCGGTATCATGGTCGTTGAAGGAATCAATCAGGTCATTGCGTGCCTGACAAACATCTCCAATTTTTTCCTCCGCTTGTGCCACTCTAATGGCGAGTTCGTTGACCAAGCGCGTTACCCCTGTAATCATATGTGTCATGTCGGAATGCTGGGTGTTACAGAGAGAGAGAAGCATGTCTTTTATATCTCCTAGTGAGGCCGGTTGCTGGGATGATGGAAAATCTTCCAGCGGTGGCGTGGCTGAAGTATGTTCTAGGCCTAGGCCTAGGCCTACCTCTCATGCCCAGGGCCCTTCTTCCCCCTCCTGCCTGCAATTTTTGCTTTTGGTGGGACTGCAGGTGGTAGGGCTGTCAGGCGGTGTTTGCTCACCTTGTTTTTGTGAAGCAGGAGTCGTTCTCTTCGTGCCGCTGTGCAGGGACTGCAGCGGTGTTTCAGCTGGGTCCATCGTAAGGGCTCCGTATCTGCAGCCGCCGCCATCTTGCTGACTGTGAGTGGCCAATGAAGACGGATAGAAGTCCGTCAGTTTCTGCGGGATCGAGCAGGCATTCATCCTCTTCGTCATGTCAGTGCTGTGTGGAGGGTATAGGCAGTCGGTCCTGGTCTTCCGTTGGCAGGTCGGGAAGCTGTGGATGTCGCTGGATTAATCTCTGTGCCCGGAGCTCTCTCACTACATAGCCATCTCAGTCTGCGCTTGGCCACGCCCCCGGAACTAACTGTTTAGACACCATCAGCCAACTCTGTATATGAATGTAAGTTTACTTTACAGGGTGAATTGCCTGGTTAAATTCATTATATTTTGCAAAATGTTTTTTAAAAAAAACCTCTTGAATGTTTTTGTATAGTTTAGGCCCCTTCATTGATGTAATGTTTTTTAACTTGTGTATTTTATCATTGTGTACAATAAAATATATACTTTTTATGAATTTATTTGATATTATTGTGATCAGCTGAAACAAAGTCCCATGAGAGATACTTTTGTGCAATGTATTATTTAGACCCCTTTCACACTGAGGCACTTTACAGGCGCTAATTAGCCAGCAATAGTGCCTGTAAAGCATCTCAAAAATCTCTCCCCATCTACCCCAATGTGAAAGCCGGAATGGTTGCACACTGGGGCAGTGCGCTTGCAGGACGTTACAAAAAGTCCTGCAAGCAGCATCTTTGGGGCGGTGCGGTGAGCAGTGATATACCACTCCTCAACCGCATCTGCCCACTAAAAACAATGGGGCAGCGCTTCTGAAGCAGCTGCACACAACTTCGGAAGCACAGAGTGCTGGCATTTTAACTCCGTTTTAACCCCTTGTGGGGGATTAAAAGTGCACCTCTCCCACCACGGTAGCGCCGCTATAACAGCGGTAAATCCCAGCTAAAACTAGCAGGGTTTACTGCTACCTCCCCACAGTGCCCAGTGTGAAAGTGCCCTTAGGAATGGAGCAACCTAGAGCTTGCATATCACTCACTTCATTTTTTTGGTTATCCATCTAAATGCTCATACATATTATTAATTTATTTGGGCTATATTCTTGTACAAATCACTTTTTTCTGTCTTTCTTTAGTTTGTTTCATTTTTATTCATTCAACTTTTTTCCTTTTTCACTCCTTTGTCATTGCTCTTTCACTCCCCTTCGTCTGTCAGGAATACTGTCAGATCTCCACAGCTAATTGACCAACTGATTTGTTTAATTCAAGTCATGAGCTATTGACAGGAGAGGAGGTTTTTTTCCTTTTTTCTTTATTGTATATAAATGCTGTGTCCTGATATGTTTTCATATGGCTATGATTAAGTCTTATTGCCGGAATGCGTAAGCCACTGTACTTTGCACACCCCACTCGATGAAATAAAGTGACTTTTTTCGCAAGGGCGAGATGCCAGCTCTTCACCTTATCTCCAGTAAATAAATAGATCTTGACATATAAAAATGTACACAATACAGAAAGATGAGATACAAGGTCTATGCATTTTTCAGAAAAATCCGCTTCTTCAGGACTCCCCTGTTCATCATCATAAGCTTTATATGCAAAGACTCAAACCTCCACCACTTGGCATATACATGCAAGGAAGAACAAAGAATGCATAGGGGGAACAACAAAAAAAAGCGACGTAAAAACCCACACCCAAAAGCCACCACTAACACACATACACATAAATGGTTGATGGTCAGCACCTCAGCAATTTCTCCCACAGGCCCCAATTCCAGAGGGATGGACGGGCATCAAAGAGTGGTCAAAAACAGGCTCTTCCAGAAGAAGGGGATATTTAAGGAAACGGGGTAAGGGGAGGAAGAGTAGGGATAAGGGAAATGATAAAGTAGGGGTAAATAAGGGGAGAAAAGGTATGTAAGAGTGGAAGGAAAAATTAAAGACGAAAATAGAAAGTGAAAAAACAAAAATAAATCCACACAAACAAACCAATAATTGTCTTATCCAGAATATAGTGAGGAGGGTAATGACCATGAAAAACTGAATTCTATATTGCCTACTGAGTGTGGATTCTATATGGCAGAAATAAAATTCATGGGGCATAAACATTACTTAAGAGCATATAAGCAAAGAACACCTCTGCAAACTCTTATCATTCCAAACCCATTTAAATAAATGATCCTTATTTCCCCCCTTATTCCCATTCCCTCTTCCCTTTTCTTCCTTTTATGGCAAAGCCAGCATGTGTATTCACCCTTGTATAATACTGTGACAGATGGATATATCTATATTTGCATTGTGACAGGTGCATGGTGCGGGGGAAGCCTGTTTTTGACTGCTCTTTGATGCCCGCACCTCCCTCTGGAATTGGCGCCTGTGAGAGAAATTGGTGAGGCCCAGAACATCAACCACTTTTTTACAGCAGTTAGGGTTTCATAATGTGTAACTATAGCCATAACATTTGTTTTAGTTTTGAATATGGCATGGAAAAACTAGACCCCTTGTCAGGTTTTAGTGCTATCTGGGGCTCTTGTAGAGAGTTGAGCAACTTCTGTTCTGGGGACAACCTTTTACCAGACAGGAAACTCTGCCAGCTGTAATTTAATCAGTTAATAATATGGTTTTCTTGTGATAAATTTTAAATCTGTAATCTGGTATATTTTCATGTTTTCCAGTTTTATAAAGGTAAGGAAAAAAGTACACTGTGCTGTCCTGACTTATTAGTCAAAAGCAAACATTCTCTACAGATAATGTGTGTCTCAAGCACCAGTTCTGCTGTGAATTCTGTCTAAACCTTAGAGAGTTCTAGTCATAGGACTACACCTGTGTCATTTCCAAAATGGAAATGTGTTCCCCATTGGTACATGGCATATGAATCCTTCACTCAGGTGTATTGTGTTTAGACACAGGATAACCCTTCAAAGGGAAGTAGATGTGGACATCTGGTCTCATGTTTCTCTTCTATTTTGACAAGCACATTTTCCATCAATGCCATTACTGTCTTACCAATCTCATCTTGGATGAAAATTAGTTGAGGTCAGCCTTTAATTTTGCTCTGCACCACTGCTTGGTAAAAATAGCTAAAACATGTGGCTAATAATACCAGTTTCATGCTCGAAGATCAGCTGGTGTAATCTGTGTTTGGTTAATAATCAGATCAGATATAGGTAGCAAAAAACATATTGAAGCAAGAAAACTGCTACAAAACCCATAGTGGGTACAAATGATCCATCCTAAATTAGGTAAGGGAGCACATCAGTCAAAATACTAGTCAAATAGGTTAAAAAAGAAAGTTGCATATTCCTACCTTAGTGACTGCAGCTGTAGGTTTTTTAAATATAATCTGCACCAGGAACTGCATCACAAACAATTGTATAGTGGTTCTGTGAACATTTCATTTTTTAATTTAGTATGGTCAGGCCTAAATACAGGTGTAACATGCAACATGGTCCAAATGGTGGATTAAGCCTTTAACACTGTCAGCCTGAAAAAGGAAGCGCTTATACTGGCTGTGTTGGAGCCACTGATAACTACATCAAATTCAAAATTTGACAAGAACCACTTCTTGAATATCTTAAATATAGGTGTAATATGAAATATAGTCTGAAAGGTGGATTTAGCTTTTAAAGCAATTCCCAAATCATTTAGGAGTTAGAATTTCTTGAGAGAATGTGGTTTCTTATGAATTGCACATTGGTGACTGGGATTTTCAATCTCTTCATTCTGGAGATCTCTGCCACAGTTTGTGTCTTGATTGGGTAGCACACTTGTCTTTTCAGTGTTTGTGTCAGGCAGCTGGTGCTTACTATTTTTTGGGAGGGGTGGCACAACCAATACTACCCTCCTGTGTGAGACAGATGGTGAATCATCCAATAGCCATACCACCCCCCCCCCCATCTGAGAGACACTGCACCCCAAGCCCACCCTGTTTTGAAGCCTATTAAAGCTTCTGCTCTAACCATGTGCATCACAACAAAACCACTCCCCCACCATTGGAATCCATAGTCCAGGGTCCCTGGTTGTAGATCAGCGGGCCGGACTTATGGATGGGGGGCGGCGCCCATGCGCCCCTTATTTAGCAGCTGCCACTGCTGTATATGAAACTTGAAAATTTTTGTGCTTTGATAAAGGTACAGAATGTCAGAAAGAAAACTTGATTCCCTTCCTTGTACGTTTAATCCTTAATGACCACTTCTCCTGAATATTGTATAGGAGCCTTGAAACAACTGAATTCACATCATGAGTGGTGTTAGATGTTTAGGTAGCTGGGGCTAGTAGTTCAAGCAGTAGATCACTTAGTTCTTGAAACTTTTGATTATACTTAACTTGTATGTCACTTCCTCTATAGTTCCTAGGCCGGTTGTCAAACTTTATGAGCCCAGTGCTTGTACATTGATGGCATACCATATATCTGGCAAAGTCTGACATGTCAGAGCCAGGTGGCTTGTGGTAATATAGAAACATAGAAACGGCAGAGAAAGACTGAGTAGTCCATTGAGTCTTTTTATTTATTTATTTTTTATTTTTTTATTTTTTTACATTAACCTTGTTGTCTGACTATAGATTTATGTTTATCCCAAACATGTTTGAAGCCATTTACTGTTGACTGCCTCACAACCTCTGTTGGTAGTTTATTCCAATCATCAACCACCCTTTCAGTAAAATAATACTTTCTAAGATTAGTTTTGAACTTCCCCCCAGTTAGTTTGAGGTCATGTCCCAGTGTTCTTGATTTTGGTTTCATATTGAAAAGACTGCCCTCCTGAACCTTATTCACTCCCTTGATGTATTTAAAGGTTTCAATCATGTCTCCCCTCTAATTAAAAAACATTTTAATTAGGGACTTAGAAGGTTTTCAGTTTATTGCTATGATAGGATGTAAGTCTGGAGTAATGCTTGTTCAGGAGA
Organism: Glandirana rugosa; assembly: GCA_018402905.1. Lineage (NCBI taxonomy): Eukaryota > Metazoa > Chordata > Amphibia > Anura > Ranidae > Glandirana > Glandirana rugosa. The sequence goes on from BLSH010502835.1 coordinate 343,254, forward strand.
TAGATCACTAACCTGATTTGTTGGCAGTGGTTTGTATCTTGCTGTAGGCTGCAACTTAGTAGTATAGGGTGAGTTTTCAGGTCTGTACTGTTCATATGTGGTCACAGTGGCTTAGGAAAGCTAGAGGTTTGAAGAAATATCAATATCATCAGGATCTTCAGAGTTAACTATACATTTGATAGTCTGGCTTAAGATAAAGTTTGTAGTTCATTCTATGGGATCTTCTGAGTTTGCAAAGCTGAAACGTTTAGCTCACATACAGTAGCAGCTTATTAACAACTCTTAACCTAATGAATAAAGGTGTGGTTACTCCTGCGCTTCCAATGTGTGAAAAATAGGTTAGGTGACAGCTGCTAACACTAATATAGCGGTTCCTTACTATATGTGGAAATTTGTAGTGAAGTGATGGAGCGCTATCTATCATACAGTGATTAAACACAAATCTATCATACAGTGAGTAAACCAAATAACACAACAAATATTACAGTGAATAAATACTCAATTATGTGATGTGATAAATAACAAAAATAAACATGTGACTGTGTAAATCTTAGACTTGTAAAAACTCTATCAGATATTAAATGCTAAACATAATATGTCTCACGGCTGAACACGTATAATCACATATAGAATTAACAGATAAAATAAACCGTTTGTTGTCACAGCATTCATGTGACATAGAATTATCAATGTTCTTGAGAGTCTGTAAGCAATAGCTGTATTCTGATAACAGTAGTGGTATTTCCCTTCACCAATGTGCAGGTGATAACAGATGTAAATTTCAGTGACTTTTCTTGTTTCTTATGCCACCCATACATATGCTAGCCTCTCACCTGAGATGCGCTAGCTCTATAGAACATAAAGGTTTCTTTGTGCTGCTGTTATCCCGTCTGCCTCTAGGAGTCTCCTGTGTGCCTGCTCAACCCCCTGCTCCCTGTGCTGATGGCTGGGGATTCCTCTGTGTTTTGCCAAGACTTGCTTCCTTTTACTCTCCAGTTATATACATATATAAAAAAAAAACAGAATGCTCTCTTGGTGCAATACCGTTAAAAAGCAATTGATTAAAACAATGCTGATTAAAAACTCACATTTTAAAACTGGTTGTGATCGTGTAACCGCAAGCGCCAAGCCCGTCTCCTTTTCACAACAACTTCCAACCACCTCTGCTACCACCCTACGCGTTACGTCACGCACCACGTGACTTCTTCAAATCACCACAAAACTCTTAACCTAGCTTCTGCTGTAGCTTGATCACATTTCCATTTCCTTTTTCCACTTATGCTCTCTAATGGGCACCTTCTATCTCCATTTCTGCCTTCTTGCAAGCAGCTTCTGCCTTCCCGCAGTCAACTTCTGCCTGCAACTCTGTTTTTTTTCTTGCAAATTCAGCTTGTACCTTAGCAACCTCTGCCTTTCTACAACCCTTAGTAAGCTTTTCACTAAGAGTGAAACACCTTGAATGAGATGATCTTAATGATCTCTTAATGTGTCTGGTAGATGTTGTGCGAAAAGATATAATTTAATTCAGTTAAATTATGTTCTCCATATGAAACCTGGCTTATAAAAAGATGTTGCACCATTTTTTGACACAAGGTATCTATCTCTTAAATAGTCTGCTCTGTGGCTCTTAATTAACCACCTGCTATCCTGAGTGGATATCATATAATTCCCTCCCAGTCAGGCACCTCACATGCACCCTAGGGGTCAATCTGTGACTTTCTGTGTCCACCTGTTTGGCCCTGGTACCGTGTGATATCTGTGACCATGTGATCACTGTGACAACAATCACATGCCACCAATCACAGCGATCACATGTCAGTTGTAAACTGTATAGCTTTCATTTATAGTCATTGTGTACTATTGTGATTATCTCTGTGATAACATGGTACAGGGCCAATCACAACAAACCTGTACCACGAGTGAATGCCGGTCACAAAGTAAAAATGATTGCTTATACAGTGATCATCACTGTAATATGCAATCATAGTGTGAAAAAAAATTCCGACCACCGGCTACTGTCGTGACACTAAACTGCTCTGGTGACAGTCTGTAAAAACACAAATTGTAAATAAAAATTAAAAAAAATAAAAAAAGAATAAAAAAATTTAAAAAATATATATTTTTTTTACATACTGTTACCAGTTGGCACACCAGTCATATTGTGAAACTGTGTTGCTCACTGTCTATTTGCAAATCTTTAAACATTAAAAACACGCACTCTCTCAGATTACGGGTAAGATCATGTCCTTCCTAAGACATAGGAACACCTTGCAGATAGCACTGCATGGGTTAACTGCTCATTTGGTCCCTGGGTAAGCACAGAGCCTATACTCATCTGTTCTTTTGATCCTCCATAAAATGACTTCCCCCTTGTTCCTGACGTATTCATGTCCAGAGTCGCTCTATGGAAGTGATGACATCAGAAACAGTCCATTACACAAGATTGCTAGACCACTGGGGGGGGGGGGGGTCACAGATCAGAGGATTAGTTGAGTATATCTTGCTTCTCCAAACCTCTAGACAAAAATGAACAGTTTACCCATGCATTGCGGGCACGGCTCCACTGCATGGAAAAAATTGCTGAGAGTTCAACTTTAAAATGTGTCTTTTTGCTGTTCTGTTTCAGATGATGCTTTATGCACTGCCATACTTCCATTGATCTCAATCTGACCAGACAGACCATACTGCAAAATGGATTACCTGTTGATTCAGCAAAATCTCTTTTCAATAAGTTACAGAAGTTAAATGAATTGCATTTTACTTATCATAGTACTGCACAAAGGATGTGTAAAAGACAATGCTTTTCTTAGCCTAGTGTATAGCCTCTGCTATGAAGACTTGAGACTAACTGAGAAAACATGGAAGAGGAAGGGGGAGAGGTCTTGCTAAAACTGTACTACTTAGTGCTTAACATGAGGGAAGAGAAAAGGGAAAAGCCAATGAACATAATGAACATGTTCAGTGCTACCGCAACTTGCTTACTACCAGATGTCAGCACAGATCAGAACATTAATAACATTTACACAATGCATAGCAATAGCGGAGAATACATCAAAGATGGGACACAAAAATTGAAAGAAATTGATAAGAGAAGTAATTGCCTGTTTATGGTTGCCCAGAACAACCTTCTTTTTGTATGCAGTTTTGTGCCATTGTGCAGATATTTAGAAAGAGAAACCAGATAAACTATGCTGGAAGAAACAATCATATTCTATTCTTATTATCTTATGTCAGGAATTACGATGCTGAATAACCTTTTTTTACTTTTTCTTATTTTTCTTACTTTTTTTATGTAAAAAAAAAAAATATATATATATATATGCTTGTCCATTAGAAAGACATGCAATTTTTCAGCACATTTAGATTTGTGGGCTCACAGTTGAGATGAGTTTTAGTGCCCCCCCCCCCCAACTGCCCCCCACCTTAAGTTGCAAAGTTAGGGGGGTTACATTTTGCAGTTGCAATGCTTTTCTTCCTGTAGCAAAAAAAATCACATCTGTTGCAACACGACATTTTGGAAATTGGAGTATCATCGCAAATGCCCTGCAACATCATGCAATGCACACAATTGTGGTGGATTGGTGCAGCAATGAGGGGGTTTTAACAGGTGGTAAGGAGAAATCAGAACACCTACTCACTGCCTGTTAAAAGCCTCTGAAAAGTGATCTTCATCAATTTGCAGAGATGTGACAGTTTAGACGTACGTCTAAACTTACCCTAAATCAGTATATAAAAGTGTCTGTGTGACACAGACTTTACTTTATTTCCAGAGGAATACAGGAAAAGAAAATCTTAACAGCTCAATGAAGAAAATGTACTTGTTCATTACTGATTCAATAAGCCTATAGATAGCTATAGGTTTTATAAATCATTACCTTCATTTACTACATAAACAAATAATAAAAGCTGGAATGCCATTAAATGTGCCATTAAAGTGTGTGGTTTATTGCATCCATTTACATGTATGTCACCATTCACATAGTTTGTTTTGAGTGACAGAAATCAATGGTATTATAATATATTGACATATGTATAAATTCACAGGTATAGATGACACTAAGTAAGGATCACTGATTAAGCTTACATATGTATTTTCAACATGTCAGTAGAACAGATGCTACAAATCTAAGCATTTTACTGACAAATATATTATGTTTTATTATTATAGCCTAATTGTACTCAACAGAACATCATTTCTATACAGTAATGGTAATCAGTCATGTTGTAAAGAATTTAAAGAGTATTCAATTAGGATGGTAAATATTGAATATCATGTATCAATATGTTCTTCTGTGATTAATATTTCATTTGAAGATTTTACAGGAATTAAAGATTCTACTATAGAGTTTCTACTAGAAAATATACATAACATTATTAAAAAAGTTGAGACTCAATAGAGATGAGTAAACTTCTTAATGCCCTTTTGATAAAAATGTGTCTTATATAGCTGTATGTCTAGCTCTCACTAATGCTTTTGCACGTACTGGGGTTGATTTACTAAAACTGGAAAGTGCAAATTCTGGTGCAACTGTGCATGGTAACCAATCAGCTTCTAACTTCAGTTTGTTTAATTAAGCTTTGATAAAAAAAACATGAAAGCTGATTGTTTTTTATGCAGAGATGCACTAGATTTTGCATTTCCCAGTTTTAGTAAATCAACCCCTATGTGTTATCCCTTGTTTAAATCTAAGAATGCATATAGGATACCCATCATCTTTATTTTGTCCATTGAAGATAACTGGTACATTTTCCATGATCTGCTAGAGTGTACACTAGTGCTCAATGTAGACATTGTGGTCCCAGTTTACTGCTTTGTGTCTTATATTCTGATAAGGCAAACTGAGGAGAGTGATAAAAAAAATGACACTAATGCCTCGTATGCACAGTGCAACTGTTGTACGACCACATGTTCAACAATCAGCTGTTGGCGGTTGTGCCTAGCATACTGACAAGAGTCAAGTAATCGGCCAACAAAGCCGCATGTAGTGACTTGTTACGAGCGTATAACAAGGAAGTTCAGGTGAATGTGATTTGTGAATTAAAAACACAGGTTTACACGTCCGAGCACTTCCTGGATTCCGAGCATGCGTGTTTGCACTGTCAACTTTTGTTGGGCCAACTTTTGTACACACGAGTCAACAGTCGTACAATGGCTTGTTGGCCAACAAAGCTTTTCTAGTTTGCTCAGCCAACCTCTGTTGTACGATTGTTTAACGTTGGCTGTTGTAATCGCGCATACTAATGGTCGGATTATCATACAACAAGCTGTTGTTGTATGACAGTTGCACCGCGTGTACAGGCCATAAGATGTATTATGCACATATGTCAAACAAAGGAAAAAGTTCCAAAAGACCAGTACAACCTACTTCTGTAGTTGAAAAAAATAAGGGTATTTGTCACTGACACCTCCATTCATAAGCAACAGCATACAATATATTTACCCACACTTGCTTTGGTCAAGTTCTGCATTTTTGCTCATGTTACATGCATCTACAATATTGTGCCCGTTATGCAGCATGGCCTATGGCATTTTTTTTCTTAGTTTTATCTTATTTTATTTTTTCTAGCATCTTTAGTGATTTCAATGTGTACTTCATGTGCGCTTGTTATTGGATGAAATACGCATGCAAAATATATAATATAAACATAAAAATAGCATGTGTGTAAAATAACAGATGTCAAATAGCCCACATAAATATATTGTTATCGTTTTAGGTACACCAGCACTTATTTGTTGACATTTGGATGTTTGAACCACTTAGAAAACCACCTTAGTAAACCACATTTGTTAGTAAGTTTATGTACACTAAATCACATCCACTCACATTGTGGGTGCATAGAAAATATTATTGGGTTGTTTAACTTGCTCCATAGATGGGACATCAGCTCAGCAAGACTCTTCTTGCCATACCCAGCACCTTTTATAACCTTGAACAGTTTTTTGTAGAAGTTTCGGTGCCACTAAATAAAAAAGTGAGCCATGTAGAGAGAGTTAGACTTTAAATTTCTCAAAGTGCATTACTAAGGAAAATATCTTACTGTGGTCACTGTATATATGGAGAATATCTCCCAAAGCATTGGTGTTAATCATGGGTAGTAGGATCTACAGCAACCAATTAGGTCTTGAATCACTTCCAGGTATACAGATTAAAGGGTCCCTTTACCCATTCCCCTGTCTTAAAAATAAATTAAAACACACACACACACACACACAGTTTATTATTGAATATTCAACTAAAACATAAATCCAGTGATATTATTTTGATTCTTTTGTTGTGTGTCTTCTAGGTATTAGTCTGCAGGGAATCACAGCTAAGCTATAAAACTGGGGGCATAGCTTTCCTTTCTCTTGGGAAATTAGAGGAGCCTCACCCAAAGAAAGAGTGCAAGGAACTCTACGGACGAGATTCCAATAGAAAACTAACAAACACCATGAAAACATTTATGTTAAATTATCAGAACAATAGGGATCAAATCTCAAACCTGATGGATAGGTTTGCTCATCAGTTGGAAGCCTGCAAAATGCCACATAAAAGAGAGTTGCTAATCACATTTTCTGCACGAGTAATGAGCCTTTGGTTGTGGTTTATTGTTGATTATTTAAATTGTGGCTATGTGCAGTCAGCAAATACATATTTGCTTTTGTGACTGCCTTTAAACATTTGAAGAGTAAAACATTGTAAAATGTATTTAAACTCTTTTGACAAAAGGTGGGTCACTCTGTCTGCCAAGCAGTTCCTTTCCCTGCTGGTAAGGATCCTGAGAGCCATGGACACAAGCAATTAAAATAGATTGTTAAATATGCCTCCTATTGTTAAGTAGATTAAATGATTACATGTACTGCGTATGTGTGTGTTTTTTTAATGTTTTGTAACATTTATGTGTTCTCAATTGACAGGTTCTCTATTGCTTTCATGTTCTATTGATCAGATTAGAGGTTAAAAGAGCTAAAACAGGTTCAATATTATTTATTGCAATACATATTATTTATGCTATTTATTATATTAACACTTATGTAATTTTGCTTTCTTTAGTTTTTCAAAAATACATCTGAGCAAACAAAGTAATTGCATTCCTGGCAAGAGCAACAGACATTTTCTGTACTAAATATGTTCCCAACCTGAAAAAGGAAAAACAGTGTCTCACCCACATCTGAGGACTGGAAGGAAGGCTGAGTATATATATATATATATATATATATATATATATATATATATATATATATATATATATTTCTTGAGCTAACTTATCCTTTCTTTAATTTTGGGAAAGGCAGGGCAAGTGGATGGAAGAATGGAAGGAGGTCATGATAAGTAGCCAGGAAAGGTGAGTAGGATTTAAAAATAATATACCTACAACATTTTGGGTTGCTAACAACACATTAATCACTGCAAGATTGAGCAAATATAAATCCTAATAGATCTCTCTGGTTTTTTTTATACTAACAGTAAATAGGCTGTACACTTTGCAAGGGAATTCCCTTTATCTTAATGAATTGGGTGAAAAATGACTTTATTAGAATACCGGATCAAGAAAGATAAAAAAAAAAAGGCTGTATTTCTGCTTGCACATGATTGGATGATGGAAGTCAGCTGAATTTCAGCTCACTCACTAGCAAAATTCCCTTGCATACTAAACAGTCTATTTCCTTATAGTAAATAAACATTGAAGCTGACAAATATACATGCAAGTATGCAGTTAAGCAAAATGCTCCATCAGTAGATTCTTTAATAACTTCAACTTTTTTTATGTAAACCTTTAGTAAGTACATCATGTAGTTGTCATCTTTGACACATTTCGAAATTTAATA
>BLSH010502835.1:351073-363268 GCA_018402905.1 Glandirana rugosa
AAAAAAATAGAAAGAACTAGGCCATAAGATTATTTCAGTAAAAAGTGGGTTAAGTAATTCTATTTCCCTTAAGGGAACGTTTCACATGTCGGATAAATGACAATCATATTTTTTTTGGTCTCTCTAGATAATCCTAAATATAAACGGGTTAGAACGTCACTAATTGGAAGAGGGCGGGCGTGGTATCGGCTTACTGCCGATGTCGCGCCGAGATTTTACGGCCCTCCTGCAGTTATCTGCAGGAGGGTAAACCGAACACGACCCGCGCGAGGGCGCCCGCGCTCGCCGTGCACGTGCGCACGTGCCGCTCACGCCCGCGGGAGCGCGCCCAGCACAAGCCAAATGGGAGGACGTCTATTGACGTCCTCCCGGCATTTTAGAGCCGCGCTGTAGCCGTCATTCGGCTATGGTGCGGGCGGGAGAAGGTTAATCACTGCAAGATTGGGCAAATATAAATCCTAATAGATCTCTCTGGTTTTTTTTATACTAACAGTAAATAGGCTGTACACTTTGCAAGGGAATTCCCTTTATCTTAATGAATTGGGTGAAAAATGACTTTATTAGAATACCGGATCAAGAAAGATAAAAAAAAAAAGGCTGTATTTCTGCTTGCACATGATTGGATGATGGAAGTCAGCTGAATTTCAGCTCACTCACTAGCAAAATTCCCTTGCATACTAAACAGTCTATTTCCTTATAGTAAATCAACATTGAAGCTGACAAATATACATGCAAGTATGCAGTTAAGCAAAATGCTCCATCAGTAGATTATTTAATAACTTCAACTTTTTTTATGTAAACCTTTAGTAAAAGTACATCATGTAGTTGTCATCTTTGACACATTTCGAAATTTAATAGGTTGGTAATGAAGGATAGGGATGATGCTGTGGTGTTGATGCAAATAGGCTGTTCACATTGCAAGGGAACCTTCACTTTACAAAGGAATTTTCCCTTAGCTTAGAAAATAAGGTGAAACCTTGTTGGCTCCCATCATCTAATCACAATCAACAAGAATACAGTTTTTTTTTTGGACATGGGTCTTCTTTGATGTAAGCTAAGAGAAAATTCCCTTGCAGAGTAAAAGTTCCCCTGAAAAGTAAACAGGCCGCTTGGCTTTAATAAATCAATGCACTGTATATATTTTGTATGTATATATTTTATTGTAGGTTTTATTCAGGCTAAAAGGAAAATATTATAATGTAGGATGACTGACTTTTATATAATATTTACAGAATATTTAAAAATAACTCCAGAAAGCGTTACTTAGTTGCTCATGTAATTAAAAGCTATACACCTGTCACAACAACTGTCTACACACTGTCACCATCAAACCCACATTAAAATCTAATAAATAATGAGCACTATTGCTTCTTAGCATTTAAACTTTATTTTTCCCTTAGCCCAGTCATATTTTGGAAAGGCTTATGTCTATGACAATATGTGCTATGCATTGTTTGCTTGTATATCCCTCTCCAACTTCAGCCTTTATTATTTCACAAGGGAAACATTATTCTAAACATTGTGATTGTTACACAATATTATTTCTTCCATACTAAAATATTTATATCTTTCCTCTGAGGAGATAACCTAAACCTTGCTTATGAAATTCCTTAGCAACAAGCTTAATAAATATAACATCTTGACTTGCCATTTAGTAACATACAGAAACATACACTTAAAACACATATGGTCTGTTGTGTAATGCATCTTGGTACTACCAGGTATTAAGGTATAAGATAATAATGATAAGAGTAATAATAATATTAGTAATAGTATAATTGATGCACTCAAAAATCTAAGGTAGACTTCCGGTTCCGGCGCCCTATTGGAAGGAGGTGAGCAGAGCCAGCTCCTGCCGCACCCTCTGCAAACCCGGCCTTAGAAGCCCAACACATCTTTGGAGTGACCCCTCTCCACCACCGGTGGGATCCCCATGGACTGCTTTGTGGAGCAGTCGTACGCCTGAGTGGTCTCCTCCACGCCGCCAGGGATGGGAGACGCGGCCGCAGCAGCAGCCAATATGACGACTGCGCCATGTGCCTCGGATGCCACTCAGCCACTGACACAGCCGATAATGGTCCCCACACAGGCAGATGCGGACCTGGCTGTTCCTGCGAACATTGGCCAGGCGGTGGTCACTCTCCTGGCCCCCACTCTCACAGTAACAGTGGATGCTGCAGTGCAGAGGGGCCTTGAGCAGCTACACTTGGAGCTGCAGACACAAGCCCCGGGATTAGACCAGACAGAGAAGCGGATCTCCACATTAGAAGATGAAGCCACTGCTAATACTGATACACTGGCATGCCTAAATGCTGCACACAGAGACATATGGGACAAGCTGGACGATTTAGAAAATCACTCGAGAAGAAACAATTTGAGGATTATTGGCCTTCCAGAGTCGGTATCTAATGCACAGCTCATGAATATCTGCTTTAAAATCATCCCTGAGCAGCCGGGGTTGCGCATCCCTTGCACTGTCGAACATGCCCACCGCATTGGCCAATATGCTGAAAACTGCTCTAAGCCCCAACATGTTATTGTCAGATACCTCAATTAAGCTGACAAAAATTTTATAATGCAAAAAATTCTGCAGATCCCGCTCCCTGGCGGTGGATGGGGTAAAGCTGTTACTATTTGCGGACTACGCCATTGAGGTGATGAAGCAACGCAAGGCCTTCTCTGAAATCTGCACCGCCCTACATAATCACCAAATTAAGTTCACCTTGGCCTACCCAGGGATCCTACACATCCACCCACAAATGGGAGAACACCTCACATTCAACACCCCAGAGGAAGGGGACCGATACCTTACTGATACCCTAAGCCTAGAAATGGAGCACTCCAACTCTGCGTAAGGATCTTCTCCAATTACCGCTGGTCCTTGCTCCACCCAACCAAGGCAACAGCGCTCCCCCACCAAGCCGCCATACAAGCGCAGCCATGTAACCCCCGAGATGACCACCCTGGAGTCCACTGAGCCACATGTGAACTGTGACAGATGGGCCACCCTGGAGATGGGAAGTATACCTCTCTTCTCCGTATGCCCCCCTACTCTCCTTATCTTTTTTTGGCCTTTACTTTACTTCTCTAAACACTCTATGACTTATTTAGGGCACACAGTGAGAGCAGCAACCTCCTCTCACCTATGGGGCATACGTCCCTTCCTTTACTCAAAAATGCTGGTTCTATATGTTGTACTATATTAGCTTTGTAATATTGTGTTACCTGTGAGCAGCCACTCCCCTTCTCTCCCTGTGGGGTGAGCTTGGAGGGGCCGCACCCCACGCCAGCTCCTATCCCTTGATGTGGTACCCAACGAGTCCGGGCACCCCTTTACCCCTGACTCTATCAACCCTAACCCCCATCCCTGCAGTTCCCCTCCCCCCTATACCCCTCCCCACCCTCAAAGCTTGATTTTGTTTCTAGGAGGGGAGAAGATGGCCTGCTATTACTCTGTTTTACATGTTAGCAGGTTCCCATGTGGAAAAAAGTGAAGTTGATGATGAATGTTTTTTAATCCCCACACAAAAATCCCTTCCACCTTTTACTACATTGAGATAGGTATCATATGGTGATCATATCTACCTGTCCCATTTATCTATTCTCAGGTGACATGCAATCTTTTGGTGAACCCCAAGAAGGACGGCGTCGTCTTAGACTCGCACATGTATCCAAGCCCACTGGCTTATTATTCATGCATTTTGCAGACATGGCTGCTCGGCCTGATGGGAGTAACCTGAAAATTGTATCCTGGAACGTCAAGGGACTTCGCTCCCCAGGTAAGCGAATGATGGTCCACCTGAAGCGACTGCGGGCAGATGTGGCTCTCCTTCAGGAGACCCACCTATCCGCAGATGATTTATCCTGCCTACGCAAGCTCTGGGTCGGCGAGGTATATGGGTCTTCAGCGATTGGACATAAGGCTGGAGTAGCTATACTACTCCACAAAAATTTAAGACACACGCTTAGAAAGATACAGACTGACTTGACAGGCCGCAAAATGACACTCCTATTGACTTTAGCCTCATAGGACATAGCCATCACTAACATATACGCTCCTAACTCCCCGGACATCTCCTTTTTCCAAGAAATGGTCTCATGGATAATGGATACCCCTGACACCCTCCACCTAGTGGGAGGAGACTTTAACTCAGTTATGTCACTGTCGGAAGACTGAACAAGTGCACAACCTCATGCGACACAAAGAACACACAATACGCCACCGAACCCATCCCTCTTAGCACAAGCAGGGGACTCCATGAGGTTTGTAGACCTATGGCTCCTAACCCACCCGACTGACCGAGAGTATTCCTTCTTCTCGCCCCCTCATGAATCCTTCTCTTGACTATTTTTTCACCTCCCCTGTCCTGACGTCAATGATACATAACCCTGAAATCCACGACGCTAAAATATTTGACTATAGCCCAATTACAATACACCTGGCAAACACTAAACCTTACTCCCCCCAACCCGCCTGGTGCTTCCCATCCTATTTGGCGGACAAAGATGACTTTTGCAATATGTTATTTAACTCATGGGTGGACTATGCCTCCACAAACAGAGCGCACATCACCGACCCAAACCTCTTCTGGGATGCGGGTAAATCGTTCCTGAGGGGAAAAATCATCTCCTACACGGCTCAATACAAAAGACACTCTAAACAACAATACATGCAAGCCAGTGAAGCCCTGCGCCTGGCACATCAACGACTCTCGCTAAACAGGACCACTGAAAACATACAAACATGGCAAAAAGCCAAACACGACTTTAACTTCTGGGCAGAACAAGAAGCCGCTAAAACCTCCTATTCCACCCTCCACTTCCATAGATTTTGTAATAAGGCAGGTAAACTAATGGCCAAACTATGTTCGGGCCCCAGACGCCCTACCTACATCTTGGCCCTCAAAGACAGTGCAGGCACCCTCATCACCTCTCCCACTGATATCCGTAAAATTCTTACAGACCATTACACTTCTCTATACACCGCAGACGCAATAGACCAATCTGTGGCACAAAACCTGTTGACAAAAATTCCACTGCCCAGACTTCATTCCACACAACTAGAAGCTCTTAACGCCCCCATATCCATTGTGGGCATCCAACTTATTATCAAGTCCTTCGCCTAGGCTAAAGCCCCAGGCCCGGATGGCTATACAGCTGAATTTTATAAATTAACAAAGGATTTTATCCCGGATATGCTCAAACAGGTCTTCACCGCAATGTGGGAGGGTGGCCCATATCTCTCAACAGCCACACAGGCGTACATTAAGCTAATTGCTAAACCAGGCAAAGACCCTCTTCACCCAGGCTCCTACCACCCAATATTCTTAATTAATGTGAACGCTAAAATTATATCAAAAATAATTGCCACCCACCTAGCCAGGCTACTTCCATCTATCCTTCACCCAGCCCAAGCCGGATTCTTACCAGGACGATCGGCCACCCTGAATATACAGAAAGTCCTCCTCGCTCTGGAATACGCTAAATCCCACCCAGACCAAGACGTTGCCATCATCTCACTCGATGCTGAAAAAGCATTTGATAACATCAGCTTTTTGTGGTTGTTCAGGGTGATGGACTTCCTTGGTTTCTCTGGCCCAATCATAAGCTTTTTACAACAAATGTACATCTCCCCCACAGCATGACTTGTTACACCGGACTTCATATCAGACACAATCCCCCTGGCGAAAGGAACGCGACAAGGCTGTCCTTTATCTCCCTTACTGTTTAAATTGGCCATTGAACCCTTATCTAGACTGCTTAACTCCCCTGGGGGCATTAGCGGCATTATGGTAGAGGAACACACCTTCCGCTTCGCTCTATTTGTGGATGACATACTCTTGTTCTCCACCAACCCCCAATAAGACTTTGCCAAACTTAAGGACATTTTTGCGGCCTGTCAAATAAGTGCAGGGTTTAAAATTAACTTTACGAAAAGTGAGGTTCTAGCATTACAGCCCCGACAATCTGAAAAGTGGAGTCGGGTCTCCCCATTCGCACTAGCAACCCACCACGTAACTTACCCCTCCTCTCTATACTATCTTAATTACCCATCTCTTATAAACAAAATAGTCAAAGAGTTGGAAGCATGGGCAACCCTCTCCCTCTCACTCTTCGGGAGATGCCACCTGTTTAAAATGGTGTCATTTGCACATCTCCTATATCCAATGCAGACAATACCACTCTTACTTAAGCACTCAGATGTACAGAAAATACATAAAGCACTCACAGACTTCTTGCGGCTTCATAAAAAAAAACGCAAATCGCTTTGCAGAAATTGTGCCTCCCCAGGGAGGAAGGAGGAGCAGGGTTGCCCAATATATGATTCTATAATCTCTCATGCCTACTCAGACAAGGGCTTGACTGGTTGACAGGTAAATCTAGATACTCCAATAATGTGCTTGAGGGTGCCCTGACCTTTCCCTATACTCTCTTAGCTGTTCTCCACTCAAACTTACAAACATTACCACCCCACCTTAAAATATGCGTTCTCATTAGAGACACAGTCATCGCTTGGACAGAAGTGTGTAAGTTAACTGGGCTTCCCTCAAGCATATCGAGTCACCTATCTATTCAGGGTAACCCTATGTTCTTGCCATCCACCATGTATAGCATCTTTGACCTATGGAGTACCGGAGGATTAACTAAAATAACATCCCTATACCACAATGCGGATGAACAGCTTAAGCCCTTCCAGGCTCTTACACGGGAATACTCCCTACCTTCCCTACATGCATTCTACTTCCACCAACTAAAAGACTACCTCCGCTCCTGCTACCGTCGGGGCACTGACCCCCTACAGCAATCTTTTATTGACACAACAATTAAACGGGACCACTACTCCATCTCAGAGTTATACTCTCACCTTATATTCCACCAATCAGCTAAATATCAACTTGCCCCATTTCGCAAATGGTCCACAATTTTTAACGATAGCACACTACCTGAAAAAATCCTAGAGGGATATCGCCATATCTGCAAACTTACTATCTCAGAGACCTGGCGAGAAAAACAGTTTAAAATTATTCATAGAGCCTACTATTCATATCGCTATAATGTGGAAAACCCCACCCAGGCACTTTGTCCTTGGTGCTCCGTGCAGTTCCCAGCGCTAATGCATCGCATCTTTGACTGTCCACACGTCAATGCTTACTGGGACTCTATATTAGCATACATACTCCAAGTCAACCATGATCGAGTACCCAAAACTCCTCTATAGTGCCTCTTCGGCTGCAAATCCTCTGCTCCGCCTTTCTCGAGGACATTGACACCCACTCTTTCGCGCTGGACTCATTTGTTTCTCCTAGTTGCCCGCCGGACCATTATGCTGCAATGGATACAACCTACTCCTCCTAGGCTGGCAATGGCAAAACGGCCAATGCTATCCCTCTTACATCTTGAAAGACTTGACACTTCAAATTGACCACCGAATACTTTGCGAAGTGGCGCAAATATATGGAAACTACATTTGCACAAGAAGACCTTCAAAAACGTATGCAACCATTTCACTTCACAGATTGGTATCTCAAGCGAGGCATTGCCAACAAGCTAGGCAGACTTAAAATTCTCACTAACTGCCAGACTAGGAATCTAATCCAGATGCCACCTTAAGCTATACCTCACCATCTTTCTATAGTCTTCTGTCACCTGGAGATCACCACCTCAGTATGAACACACAGCTTCCACTCCTGGGAATATCATGGTTTAATATATATCGTTCAAATGTTAACATCTTTCTAATGTACTGTGTTAATCGTATGAGCATAGATAGATATGTTGATCAACTACTACCCCTATCCCTATCCCCCCTTATCCCACCCCCCCCCCCGCATTAACCTGACATGTACCCTGATATTTTTTCTATGTATCTTGCTTTGCAGACTGTAGCCTATGGCAACATGTTTTACAATCTATCTGCACAATTCCTACTGTAAACATTTTGAAAATCCTAATAACATTTAAAAAAAAAAAAATCTCAGGTAATGCAGTTTATTGACACTGGTGTTTTGATTAATTGTAACCTAACTATCTCAGGTTTGGGTGGGCAGGGCAGCTTCAGTCTTACAGTATTACTTACCCCCAGTATGAGTTACATTTAAGTGGATATACAGTATATATATATATATATATATATATATATATATATAGCCAAAAGTGTTTTTGTTTCCATTTGGATACAGTGGGGAAGGCTTAAAGTGCATGGCAAAGATTAGAGGTGGTATTGGCGCTGCTCGATAATGGTGAAAAATACTCGCAGTGGTTTTAAACTGACAAACTGCTGATATTCAAACACTCAAACTATCTGGTGGCAAATGAAAAAGAAAAAGAAGTGGTGAAAAAACACAAAAGTAAAGAAATTATTACAAAAGGGAAGAAATTATGAGAACATAAAATTTCCAGAGTGCTGATAAATGGTAAAAAAGTATCACTTCACTGAAAAGAATTGGTGGAGTCCATATTTGTAATGAATAAGTGAATAAATAGGTGAGTAGAAGAAAATGTGTATCTACGTGACAGGTAAACTGTAAAATGGTTTAAGAAAAAATTGAAAGCAGTAGTGATGGGAATTGCTAAAGAAACTCACATGGAATCCCACATGGGAAAAAGGATAAATAAAATTAGAAAAGGTAAAAACTTATAAAGACGTATACGCTAATAAAAAACACACATAAGTGTAAATATGCAATTCATGTGCAAAATTAAATAAGGTGCAATATACTGTATAACAATATTCTGTGTAAACAATATAAATTACCCCAAAGGACTGGGTAAAAGGTGCAGAACAAACAAGTGAAGTACACAACACATAAAAAATCTCTGATGTGCAAAAAAGCAAAAAAGTCTCTATTGTGCAGAACCGCAACAGGTGCTGTAATTAAGGTGCTGTATTCAGTGTTGTTAACAGGTCTTCACACTGTGACCCCAATGGATTGATATTCAGAAGGTGCACTTTGCTGTGATATGGGTTTCTCACTCCACACTGTGTATTTTATGGTGCCTCAGGTGTTCCCCTTCATGCACTACAAACGTGAGATTACTCACCGGAAAACGTTCCCCACTGAAGGAGTGCACGCTTAGTAGTATTACAAGGCTGGAAATATTCCACCGCTGGAATTATATACAGGCATAGGGAAACATCCTAGACTCCACCTCCTCCATAATAGTCTCCACAAAGTGCCATGTAAGAAGAGACAATACTTTGCGCAATATTGTTTGGTTTTATTTGTCCAAAAAATAGTAAATACTTACATGTCAGCAAGGTAAAACAAGCATTGATCGAACAGGATCAAACAGGACGGCCGCCGTGTCCTCTGCGGTCCACGGCCCGAAACCGGAAGTGACGTGTGACGCTAGATCTCCGCCTGACGCGTTTCGTCATAGGACGTCTACTGGAGCGGTGCCATCACGTCACACTCCCGGTCTATAAGTACTGTGATCAATTATGGATGTAAAATGTCTCCTTCTAAGAGAAAAAGAGCGGCCATTTTCTTGGTGGTTATGTGCTGGTATTACTGCGTCACTCACTCAGGAGGAGGGCGGCCATGTTGTTGGTTATATACTAATAAAATAGAACACATATATTGGCCGTCATCCATCCCCAAGGGAACAATAGAATTCTTGGGAAGGTACAAATAAATTAGTATATTTAATGCCGCTGCTTCAAATTTTAATGAAATCTTTAGAAATAAAATTAAAATTAAAAATAAAATTTAAAATATTGGTTGTAAAAAATTGGTTGTAAAAAATAATGGTTGTAAATAATGAACATTTTCATAAACGAACATTTTTAAAACGAACATTTTTATATAGCGAACCTTTTCATAAAACGGTGGGACCCGCAGTGGACATGGCTGATTTACACTGCCAAAGAATGTGCATTAGGTTGCCTCTCTGACCACAATTGCGCCAACAGCTTGGGTTAGTATTATCATAGATTTTAGATAGTCTGACGGGAGTAAGGTACCATCTGTAGAGCACTTTGTATGTGTTCTCCCAATGGGCGACACAATGTGTGGATGTGGTGCTGAATTTGATCGCCTGAAGCCAATCCTCTTCTGAGAATGAGGAGCCTAAGTCCTGTTCCCATTTTTGAATGGCGGTTTCTTGTTTTATCGAATTTTTGGGTTGTAATAGGAGGTATAAGTAAGAAATGCCCTTTTTTTGGTTGGGGTCCGAATGAATATAATCCCACATGTATTTGTTGACCTTAATGGCTTTGGATTTAAGGGAACTAATGAGGTGGAGAATTTGGGTTTTCTTGAGGCCTTCCAGTGTCATGTTGGACTCGGGGATCTCCTCAAGGGAGGTATACCCCCTAGTCTCCCAGTTTCTAACGGAGAGGTCAGGAATTAGAAATTCAAAAGTAGATAGGGGTAGGTCCCTTACTTGGATTTCAAAGGCCTCTGAGTTAATTTTATGGATATGACTCCATGCTTGTAAGGAGGCTAATAAAGTTGGGTGTTTAGGAATAAGGAGCGGAGCATCAAGAAGTTTTGCTAATAAGAGATTTTTTAGATTCCTACCATGGATCATGTACCTTTCTAATCCAACCCACTGGGCTTCAGGTGGTTGGTGAACCCACATTTTCAGTTGGTTTAGTAGCGCAGCGTTATAGTAGTCTATAATCCTGGGTACTCCTATACCTCCTTTCTTTTTGTGCCTAGTCAATGTTGAGAAGGAGATTCTTGCCCTTTTCCCCTCCCAAATTAATTTCCTGAGCATAAGGTTGATCTTTTGAAAAAAGTGCGATGGTAGAATGATAGGAATCGTCCTGAACAGATAAAGAATTTTAGGCAGTACTACCATCTTAAAAGATGCTATTCTGCCCATCCAGGAGATTTCTCGCTTTCCTATAGATAGCAAGTCGTTGCTTATCGTGTTTAGTAGCTTTTTAAAGTTGGCGTCATAGAGTTTGTTGGGGTTTGCCGTTAGAGTTATTCCTAGGTATTGTATGGAATTATTGTTCCATTTGCATGGTAGTATTTCGTTGTATGTCTTTTTTTTTTACCTGACTAATGTTATTGGTGAGAATTTGGCATTTATCGACATTTATTTTATAATAAGATATATTTCCGAATTGGGTTATGGTTTTGGTGATTCCGGGTAAGGATGAGTCTAGTTCTGTGACCGTCAGAATGACGTCATCCGCGAATAGGCCTATTTTATTGGACTTATTGAGTGTTTGTATCCCTTTTATAGAAGAAGATTTACGTATAGTTTCCGTGAAGGGCTCCATTATTAATGTAAAGATCAGGGGGGACAGAGGGCAGCCTTGGCGCGTACCATTGGATATTGCAAATTTGTCTGAGAGTGCACTGGAGGTAAAAACCTGGGCCGAAGGATTGGAATATAGGGCTAATATAGCTGATGAAATAAATCCCTTGAGACCAAATTTGGTGAGAACTGCCCGCAAGTACCCCCAGTGCACTCTATCGAATGCCTTTTCTGCGTCTAAGGCGATAAAGGCGGTCGGTAATTTTTGGTGTTCTGCTATTCTTATAAGGTTAAGGATTCTTCGGGTACCGTCTAAAGCCTGTCTATTAGTGACTAAGCCCACTTGGTCTGGGTTGATTAGGGATGGTGTGATTTCCGCTATCCTGTTTGCTATAACTTTTGCATAGATTTTGAGATCTGTATTTAATAACGAGATCGGTCTAAAATTTGGCGGTGAAGTCGGCTCCTTCCCTGGTTTAGGTAATGTAATTATATATGCTTGCAACATCTCTTCCGGGAGAGTGCTTGTGTGGGCTGCTGCGTTCAGGATGTGGGTAAGATGAGGTGAGAGTAGATCTACAAAAGTCTTATAGTATTCTGCTGATAGTCCATCGGGACCTGGGGATTTATTTGGTGGTAATTTATATACTACCGACTTGACTTCCTCTTCGGAGATGGGTTGGTTAATTTTTTCTAATTGCTCCTTGGACATAGATGGGAGATGGATTGCTGCTAAAAATTTTTGAATGCCTTCCGGGGTGGGTTGAGGGATGTTGTGGTCATCTCTCAAATTATATAGGGAACTATAATAATCCCTGAGGCTGTTTGCTATCTCTTTAGGATGTGTTATTTTAGATCCGGTTTTCTTTTCTATTAGGAAATTTATCCTACTTTTGGATTGTTTGGATTTAATTTGCTGTGCTAATTTTTTCCCAGCTTTATTGCTAGAGGAGTAATAGTTTGCTTTGAGATACTTAATAT
>BLSH010502835.1:418437-433600 GCA_018402905.1 Glandirana rugosa
ACTGAAAGGGTGTTGTCCCGTCCGTCAGAGTCTACACCAAGAATTGGTGAATTCCTGGCCTCCCTAAAGGTCGAAATCCTGGCCTCGGGAAAAACGCTAAGCCGTGACGCAGCGAAATTGACTGTTAACGCGCCAGCACTCTGCAACATGGGTTTGTTTTAAACGCAAGAAAAAAAGGGTGTTTATCTCGAAAGAAAACCACCATAAACTAGGGGAGACGCAGTAAAGACTAGCGGCGATATTTGTTTTCTTCTCGCTGTTAAAACGTTTTTTTGGGTTTAAAGAATGAAAAACGATTTTATGTTTAGGTCTTTTGTTTATAGCGGCGATCAGAAATGACGCAGAGGGGATCAAATACCACCAAAAGAAAGCTCTATTTGTGGGAAAAAAAGAACGCAAATTTTGTTTGGGTACAACGTCTCACGACCGCGCAATTGTCAGTTAAAGCGACGCAGTGCCGAATCGCAAAAAGGGCTCCGGTCCTAAAGCTGGAAATCCCTCCGGTCCTTAAGTGGTTAAGAACCACATCTGAGACTGCCTGCCCTGTTGTGGGAAAGTCAGTAAAGTTATCCTTCACTGTTGGGCCTGTTGCGGCCTGCACTCCACTCACCTCCATGCTGCAGGCCTTGTCCGTGTCCCCAGTAGAGGCTCGTCTGGCTTTGGTCTTTGCTGGGCTCCTAGTAGTGGGAGTGGAGGCTGCAGAGGACAAGCTGCTACTTGGCTGGTATCCCTGGTCTTCTGCTGCACGGCTCTGGGGAGAGTGTGGAGTGACTAGGGCTGCGGCCTGTACATCTCCTTTCCATGCACGTGTGCCGCCGCCATTGTGCTGGGACGATCGTTGTGCCGCAGGGAAGAACGCAGTCATCTTCCCCGGCTGAAAGGTCTGTCCTTTCCTGCGGCGGGTCATCGCTGCTGTGTCCCAAGGTGTTCCGCGCTCTGCGCGAATGTGGCTTAGCAGCTCTGCTGAAGGTGATAGTGCCCAGCGGTCTGACGGAGCTCTGGCTCTTTGCGGCCATAATGGAGCTCAGACGCCACGCCCCCAGCCACAGTGACTTTTAATTTCCGGACTGAACACCCTGTTTCGCAGTTAATTGTTTTATTAACAGTGTAAAGGTCTTAGATCCCGAGTAGGAACCTCCTAGCTCTCCCCATCCACTCGTCCTTAATATGAGGGTGAACAGAGACAGTCGCCTCAGCTCTGCACGGAGTATTCTGCCCCCCGTGCAGACCTGGAAAAGCTACAAGTTTAAATGTTTTCTTAAGCAATTTTATTTATATTTTTTCTCTTTTATCTCTTTCTCACATCTAGCCTTTCCTCCACCTTACTTCTTTGAACAAGGGTCCGTGCCGTACGCCTCCCCCGCCTGTCACCACCTACGCTCAGGTAAGATCATGACCACACCACAATCACCATGGCCCCCTTGAATATCCTTACGCTTAATGTACAAGGATTCAACATCCCCCAAAAGTGTACCAAAGCATTTACATTTTTCAATACCCAGAAAGCTCACATAGTATGCCTCCAAGAAACTAATTTTACCACTCGTTACACGCCAAAGTATTACAGCCCACACTACCCACAAGTTTATAACGCCCCAGCTTCAACTAAACAAAGGGGTACCCTCATCGCTTTCCACCGCACTGTCCCATTCACCCCCACTGCTGAGATAGCAGACCCAGAAGGGAGTTATCTCTTTCTCACAGGCCTCATCATGGACATAGAAATAACCGTAGTGTCATACTATGCCCCAAATAAAAATCCTAACCCCTTCTTTTCTCACCTCATGCAGGTAGTAGACTAACACAAAAGAGGATCCCTCATTCTATGTGGTGATTCAAACCAAATACGATCATCGTATTTGGGCAAATCCCTGAACTTTCCAACTATTAAACAGGCTAGTTCCTCCTTCCCCCAGATCCTAGATAAGTATAAATTAGTAGACACCTGGAGAGAGGCAAATCCGGTGAAGAGACGATATACATACTACTCATATCCCCATAAAATGTTTTCACGTATAGACCACATTTTTACCACTACTGGCCTCACCCATGAAATACTAGCTTCAACTATACTTCCCGTCCCATGGTCTGACCATTGTGCAGTTTACACCTCCCTAGCATCACCCATCCCAAAAGCACAAAATATAAAATGGCAGCTTCCGAACCATATCTTGAAACATCCCTCACATTGTTTTGCCATTAGACAGGCTATCCTAGACTACCTGTCACTAAATGATACCCCTGAAATCTCCCCACTAACATTGTGGGAGGCTCATAAACCTGTCCTGCGTGGAATGATTCAGAAGCATTCAGCTATTTTCAATAAAGAGCATAAGCAGCGAGGAGAAAAGTTGGAAGCAGCATATACAGCTAGCTGCATCAATTTCAATCATAACCCCACCACTCACAATAGGGACAAATTGGAAAATGCCCATCTGGAATAGGACCTGTTCCTAACGGAAGCCGCCAACAGAACCATTAGAAAAGCCAGACATAAATATTTTATGCAGGCTAACAAACCTGATACCCTCCTGGCTCGATCCCTTAAAAATGCACAAACCCCACACAAACCCATCCGTCTAACCATAGCCAAGAATGTCACAACTAGCAATCCAGCCAAAATTGTCCTCAAATTTAAAAACCACCTGGCCAAACTATATGCAGAATGTAACAAATTCGACCAAAATGCTGCAGATAAACTGTTCTCAGAAAATTAACCTACCAAAGCTTACCGCACTTGAGCAAAAAAAACTAGACGACACAATATCCCCAGAAGAGGTTACTCAAGCAATTAAGGGTTTGAAACTAAACAAAAGACCGGGCCCTGACGGCTTCCCAGCACTATACTATCGCACGTTCGCAGATATTATATCCCTCACACTCACCAAAGTGTTCAATGGTATCCTCAAAGGCAACAAATTCCATCAGGAATCCCTAACCGCTGTAGTATGCATGCTTCCTAAGCCCCACACGGATCACACAGCCTGTACTAACTACAGGCCAATTTCTTTATTAAACATTGATGTCAAAATACTTTCTAAAATACTAGCTACTAGACTTAACAATATCATAGGCCACCTCGTCCACCTCGATCAGACGGGATTTATCCCAAATAGACAGGTAAGCGACAACATTCGTAGAGCAGTCCTACTTGCCCATGCCGCAAGATCTAGGCGAATCCCTGCATGCTTCCTCTCACTTGACGTGAGAAAAGCATTCGACTCAATATCCTGGTCGTATATGCAATATACATTACAGAAATGGGGTTTGGGCCCACATTTCATACAGTGGATCACAGCTTTATACAATAAGCCCCAAGCATATGTTAAATATGCCAGTTATAGCTCAGATCCATTTCCAATAGAAAGGGGAACTCGCCAAGGGTGTCCACTCTCACCCCTCATCTTTGCGCTCCTTATTGAACCTCTGGCGCATCTCATAAGAACATCCCCATCTGTCACAGGTATTGAACTTGGAGGATACCAACATAAACTCTGCTTATTTACAGATGATATATTACTATTCTTATCTTCCCCACAATCTTCAGGCCTTAACCTTCTCCCAATTTTAAGTAGATTCGCCTCCATCTCGGGTCTCGTAGTAAACTCAAGTAAATCAACTGTTCTAAATATTTCTCTTACACCCACTGAACTGGAAGCAGCAAAAGAAGTTTTCCCTGATCCGTGGGCGTCATCATCTATTCCTTACTTGGGGATTTGCTTAACCGCAGATCACACTCAAATATTCTCATGTAATTACCCCGTGGCCCTAAGACGGATAACAAATCTAATGAGACTTTGGTCTTCCCTCTCAATATCCTGACTTGGGAGAATAAATGTTGTCAAGATGGTAGTTTTACCGAAGATATTGTACCTCTTTAGAGTTCTACCCATTGCAGTCCCAGCCTATTACCTTAGGCTCCTCCAAAAGAGAGCCAGTGATTACATCTGGGGAAAAACCAAACCCAGAATTGCAAGACGTACTTTGTTTTTGACTAAACCCTGCAGAGGATTAGGAGTGCCTAATTTCTTAGCCTACTATAGAGCTGCTCAAGTGGCAAGTTTAACTAAAAATCATGCTACAAAGGAAATACCGCTTTGGGTCACAATAGAATCAGTGGAATGTGATCCACTATCAGTTTCTAACCTATTATGGTTAGACTCTAAAAACAGAAAGATGATAAATCATCCCATTATCAGGCACTTCTTATCCGTTTGGGATGCTGTGAAAACAAAATACAATCTGCAATCCCCTCATAAACCTCTCATATCGTTTATGAGAAACCCCTCTTTCTATCCTGCCTGGGAATCTCCACAGGCATTCATTAACTGGACCTCTCGTGGCATTCTGCGCCTACACCAATTAGTTAATCAGTCATCTTTTCTTCCATTCCCTGACCTCACTGAATCAACGTGCTTACCCTCAAGTGAGATATTCCGCTATCTACAAATTAAAAACGAGCCGTTGATAAGGGATAGCGCCACCCCTACCCACATCCTAATTTTTGAGTCCACCATTAAAAATAACCCGCATGCGAAAAGCCTAATTACCCAACTTTATGGCCAACTGTCAACCACCCCAGACCAACGCAAGCCACACTATACCCAGATATGGGAAGAAGATTTGAACCGGCCACTAGACCAAACAGACTGGTCTGCAATCTGATCTTACACTGAGACCTCGTCTCCCAGCCTGCAAGCATTAGAAACTAATTATAAAGTAATGTCCAGGTGGTACCTGGTTCCAGCTAGAATAGCCAAGTATATCCCTACTTACTCCCCATTATGCTTTAGAGGGTGTTCGGAACCAGGTACACGCTTCCACATTTGGTGGACATGCCCAGTTGTCAGCAAACTATGGTTAAAAGTTTTCCAATTGGCATCACTTATTTTTGAATTTCAAATAAACCCAGACCCAGCTGTTGCCCTACTTAATTTGAAACCAGTCTCCCTGTCCTGTAAACAATTTAAACTCCTTCTCCACTTGCTCACAGCTACGAAACAAACCATCGCTAAAGCTTGGAGAACCCCACGTCTTATTTTTATGGAAGCGAAACATAGAACCACTAATTTCATGACCCATGCCAAGCTAGAGGCAATAGATAAACAACAGGAGGCTAAATTTGAAAGCATTTGGGAACCATGGATTAAACACTGTTTGCCCCCATCCTTTAACCAAAGCGTTCTACAGCCATGGTAAACCATAACTACCAATACATCTGGAGCGTGGACTGGCAGGCGGGGCTGGCCTCGCGGATCCTTAATCTTTTCTTTTCTTGAGACTTTCTCTCACCCCTACCCTCTTCTATAATTCTTCTTTCCTCGCTCAGACTCTCACTCGTACTCCTCCTCATTTTCTTTAGGACTCCAATCTTTCCTACTGCTCTTTACCCTCCCGCCTTTTTGCTATTATTTTTGTTCCCCTTATTTTTTGAGGAACGTTTTTCTATAACATACAGTTATTCTTGATTGAGACTTGTCTATATAATACAGACGTAATCATTGGTAGGGTTTAGACAGATGTGCAGATAAACATACTGACCCGTGTACCTAATACAGGTACACTTTATTTAATGCCAAACACAAACCATGTAGCCCTTCCTCTAGTCACAGCGATGCTCCCCCAGGGGTGCCCAGAGGATTTTCTACTGCACACAAGGCTGGATACACTCACATGTTAAGTACCTAAAGCATCCAAAACAATTCTTTAGGAACGATCAATCGCACTAAACCATATACAATGTATTGGCAACTATATAGACTATGTTGTTCTGTTTTATTCTGATGATTTCATTGAACAGGCTTTAGCCTAATTCTTACTGTATGTACTAAATGTAAAACCAATAAAACCCTTTTAACGAGAAAAAAGGACGGGGCCTGGCACCTCCCCATCCTAAAACTTCACCAGCCGTCACTGGGAAGCATCGCAGTTTCTCACTTGGACTATGGTTCAACTGTGGTTTTGGTGGCATATAGATTCTCATAAAACTCATTAAATATTTCCAATATACTAAAATTGTAATTTGTCTATTGTCCATTCCAATCAGTTAAATGTGTTACATATGCTATCTCTTGACGTGAACATGCTGTTTGGATAAGAAAAGATCCAGTGTTCTTTCCTTCCAATTGTTATTGATGACTCTGAAAAAATGCTCCGTCTTCTTGTGGGTTGTGTACAAACTAAGAGCTTATCAGGCCAAGAATCAGATACACTCACCAGCCACTTTATCAGGTACACCTTGATAGTACTGGGTTGGACTCATTTTGCCTTCAGACCTGCCTTAATTCTTCATGGCATTGATTCAACAAGGTGTTAGAAACATTCCTCAGAGATTTTGGTCCATATTGACATTATAGTTTCACCACATCCCAAAGGTGCTCTATTGCAGTGGTTCTCAACCCTGTCCTCAAGTATCCCCAACAGACCATGTTTTGGGAATTTCTCTTAAATAAAATAGCTGTCCAAAATCCCAAGCCATTGACTCTGATTTAAAGCACCTGTGCAAGGTAAAGGAAAACCTGCAAACGTGGCCTATTGGGGGTATTTGAGGACAGGGTTGAGAACCACTGCTCAACTGGATTGAGATCTGGTGACTGTGGAGGCCATTGGAGTACAGTGAACTCATTGTCATTTTCAAGAAACCAGTTTGATATGATTTGAGCTTTGTTACATGGTACATTATCCTGCTGGAAATAGCCATCAGAAGGTGGGTACACTGTAGTCATAAAGGGATGGACATGGTCAGCAACAATAGTCAGGTAGACCGTGGCTTTTAAATGATGCTCAATTGGTACTAAGGGGCCCAAAGTGTGCCAAGAAAATATACCCAACAGCATTACACTACCACCACTAGCCTAAACCATTGATACAAGGAAGGATGGATCTGTGCTTTCATGTTGTTTACGCCACATTCTGTCCCTACCATCTGAATATTGCAGCTGAAAACGAGACTCATCAGACCAGGCAACATTTTTCCAATCTTCTGTTGTCCAATTTTGGTGAGCCTGTGCAAATTGTAGCCTAAGTTTCCTGTTTTTAGCTGACGGGGGTGGCACTCAGTGTGGTCTTCTGCTACTGTAGCCCATCTGATTCAGGATGGGTTCATACTTGTGCGATCACAGACATCGCATGTGATTTGCACTGCATTCCTGTGCAGATTACATGCGATGTCTGTGCGATGCAAATTCAGCCATACAAACTGTATTACTCTAAATCGCATCACATTTGCAGTAAAATGGTGCAGGAGCCTGTTTTGGTCCGCACTGGAATCGGATCGCATGAGTGTTCCTATCTATGTGATCACATTCCTGCAACATTTCACAGTTAGCACTGCAATCTGCAAACCAATCTGGGGTTGTTATTAACTTTACATTGTACCTCCAGCGATTTGCAGATGTCAGTGCGAACCAGTGTGCAGTTCAGGTGTAATGCAGGAACCGCACTGAATCGCAGAGTTTCCTGCAATTCTCCAGTGTGAACCTGGACTCAAGGTTTAATGTGCTGTGCATTCAGAGATGATATTCTGCATACCTTGGCTGTAACAAGTGATTATTCAAGTTACTGTTGCCTTTCCATCATCTTGAACCAGTCTGCCCATTCTCCTCTGACTTCTGACATCAACAAGGCATTTTTGTCCACGCAACTGAATATTTTCTCTTTTTCAGGCTCTACTCTGTAAACCCCAGAGATGGTTGTGTGTGAAAATCCCAGTAGATCAGCAGATTTTGAAATACTCAAACCAGCCCTTTGGCACCAACAACCATGCCATGTTCAAAGTCACTTAAATCCCCTTTCTTCCCCATTCTGATGCTCAGTTTGAACTTCAGCAAGTCATCTTCACCACGTCTAGATGCCTAAATGAATTGGTTGCTGCCATGTGATTGGCTGATTAGCAGTTTGTGTTACCAAGCAATTGAACAGGTGTACCTAATAAAGTGACGGGTGAATGTATGTTTCCCATTTCCACATTTAACCCTTCTCCCCTGCTACACCCTTTCCAGCCAATCAGTGGCTGCTGAAGGCTTATCAAAAAATTTGTGTCCCCATTCACAATTATACTTAGTTTTGCAGCATATTGCAGACAGTATTGTTTATTCATTTTTTTGCAGGCATTTTTAATACCATGAAGTTTGTCCCTCTGCATTCACACATCCTGCGAAAAGTCTCTCCAAAAAAAACATAATCCTAGAGACACTTACCAAGATATATTTTAGCTCTTTGTTTCTTTGCAATATAACTTTTTTTATCTCTATAATTCAGTAGCTGAATAAACAGACCATGGTGGATTCCGGGGGGGGGGGGTCACATAGGCATTAGGTGTCCCCACTCCACTGAAAACAGGGAGGATCACAAGTATTAGGATGAGTATGAGGATTACAAGGATTACTGCCATTCAGTGTGTTCTGGAACACCTGCAACTGAATATTATTTATTTGCTTTCTATTTTTCAATCCATCAGATTTGGATACATTCACATTTTTTGCAGAGGGCAGTTTTCACATCAGCTTGCATAGGATGTACAATGTCCCCAGAACACTAACCATACAATCCAGAGCCAGAGTAAAAGGCATATCCTTTCTCATTCTCATCTCTTTCAAGTATCTGAATAGTAAGTCCAGACAGAGGGGCATTTCAGATTTAAATTTCTATATACAAATCAAAGTGTCACAGATATTTATTACAACATCATTGGGTTCACAAACAGAAGTCAGAGTAGTACTCACAGAATCTAAGCCGTGTTTAGTTCTGTCATCTTCCACAGATGTTGGTACACATAAACAAGCACACTCTGCAGAGTATTCCATCTGTCAATATGCACAAGGCGTAGAGCAGTGATAGTGAACCTTTTTGAGCCCAAGTGCCCAAACTGCAAAACAGAACCAACTTATTTTTTTCAAAGTGCCGAGCGGCAATATTAAAAAGATATACACCAGTCAGTGCAGGGATAGGCACAGACCAAGGCTGTGGCAGACATTTTCCAAAGTACAGACCTTAGTGAAGCACACCAAGGTACATTTCAAATTAAAACCATCAAAAAACATTGTATGCTCTCTGGCTTAGTTCTACAAGTACAAATATGTTTAAAATAACATTTATATAAAGACTGCTTGTGGTATACGGTTATATGTGGAGTATAAAGCACAGTGTACTGCAGAGTATATAGCACAGTGTACAGCAAAGTGGGAATATGGAAATGGCTGTTAAAGTCTTACCGTATTGTTAACATCTCTTTTATCCATTTCAAAAACAGTTCTGCCTCAACTAACTCCTCAGGAACTTCTGGAGTGCATCCTGTAGCAGGACTGCAGTATCTCCAAATGTGAATGAAAGCTTGGGATTGGGCCTTCTAAAAGCCAGCCTACTCCTTCCTGACAGTATGGAGGCACCAACTTTTGCTACATATGATAGATCAGCTTGGCCCACGACGAGATAATACACTCATTCCACCACGGGAGCGTTCATCACGAACCGCCAGGCAGATCAATCCAAACTCTCCTGGTTAGCCAGAATCCACATATCCACATACTATAAACTCTTGTCTACCTCACAGCAAATTCATAGGCCTCTAAAAGCTTTCGAACAACTGTGCTCGCAGCCCGAGGTTCCTCGCCACTCTCTATCTGAAATCTACAGAACTATTCAGCCTCACATGCATGGCACCCTTTCCATGTATACTAGGGTTTGGTCTGAGGAGCTGTGGACTGAGATCTCGGAGGTAGAGTGGCACAAGGCTTTCTTGTTTACTCATAAATCTACTATTTCGAGCTACGCCCAGGAAAAGAATTACAAAGTGTTGTCAAGATGGTATTATGTGCTATCCATCATCAATCGAATCTTCCAATCAAGCTCAGAGTTGTGTTGGCGATGTTACTCTGCGAGGGGTACTTACCTGCACGTTTGATGGGAGTGTGATCCTATTAACAGTTTTTGGACACAAATCTTCCAAACCTATACAGATATATATAACGACCCCTTGACCCCATCTCCCACCATTGCCTTACTGTCCATACTCCTGGGGGCTATAAAGTCCCAGAAGACATGCCTATTAAGATTTTTTTTCTCACGGCAGGCAGGCAACTGATCTCCAGGTTCTGGAAGAATCCCCCCCCCCTCCTTTCTCCATGTAGGTCAGCGAGATCAATGACATTATGCTCATGGAGGAGATGGCAGCTAGAGAATAAGACACATGGGATAAATTCACAACAATGTGGACGATCTGGATATACTATATCTCCTCTGACACATTGAAAAGACTTACAATGTCCTCTACTTCTGGTTATGAGGATAATGGTCCTCGGATATCCCCTCTCTCTGAGCAGTTAGCTGCGCCAGCTGGAAGGAGACTCGCTGCTCCCCCCCTCAATACCTTCCTGTTCATCTTCACTCTTCGACTATCTTGTCTCTCTTTCTTTGCTCCCCTTCCCTTCTCCTTTCCCTCTCTCATCTTCTCTATTTTCTAGGGGTACGCACCCCATCAGCACTCTATTATTTGAGGAGGCTGAGGAAGACCTTACCTGGTCTCCTCCTGGCCTGCAATGTTATGTGTCACTACGCAAATGTTTATCGCCTGGAAAATGGCGGGGGTAGCCCCCACAGAATCTCAAATTTATGGTGTTATCAGTGATGTTTTTCTTTTTCTGTATATCCATGTTCACTTTGCTTTTTTTTTTCTTAATTTACTTTTGCATAAAATATTTATATATATATATATATATGAATCATTTAAATACACCTGCTCTCGATGCTTCACTACACCGATATAAAATAATTAGGTTGCTAGCTAGCACCAAAGGTGATCCTCAAAGGTTGATTTTTGAGACCGTCGGGTGTGAGGTAAAGCTTCACCTCGCCAAAAATACCCAATCATGTACAAGGGAAATAAAAAAAATTAATTTTTGTTTGCATACAATTGGATGATGGAAGTCAGCAGAGCTCCCCCTGGAGCAATTGCTCTTGGAGGGTGCAACTGCACTTTGCAAAGTGCACAGTCTATTTGCCTTTAGTAAATCAACTCCATAGTGCCTAAGATGGCATCTGATCCTTACACAACTCAGGCTGCATCACAAGTAGAGGTAGATAGGATCACAGACCGCTCTAATACCACACAGGTATGCAGCACCAACACTACTGTTTCACCTCCTTTAGCCATTAACTCATTCACTGCCTCAGCTTTAGGGTACATAGACAAGTATTAGGATATCAGGTAACACATCACAGCTTTTCTGAAAAACACAGACATTATGTAGCTGATTTCTGCATTTGAATCTAACTTTAAGCAGGCTATTGATGGTCTGAAAGGGGAAACCACACAACTGCACAATAGATTAAATACACTGGAGTCGAGTTGAGGATTGAACTCATACAGCTGAACTCCTAAATAAGGATGGGCTCGGGCGTGTTTGCAAGTGCACGTGCCCGATCCCGCCAGGAAGTGAACCTGGCGCTGTGCTAATCACAGGCAGGGAGACATTCTCCCAATGCGCAGCTGCAGTGATCGGGGAATGTCTCCCTGCCTGTGATTAGTGCAGCGCCGGGTTCACTTCCTGGTGGGCTCGGGCACGTGCACTTGCAAACACGCCCGAGCCCATCCTTACTCCTGATAGAAAAATCACTGAAGCAGGACACTGTCATTAAGTCCTTGTTGACAGAGCTAGACAATTATAAAAACTGTGAAAGGAGGTAGAACATCCACATCAAAGGCCACACATGCTCAGGATCTTATCCTGACCCTGCAATGGATTTTCCAAATGATCTTAGGAGAGTTGACACCTACTAATATTGAAATTAATCTTGCCCATAGGGTGCTTCAGCACCCCTCCCCAGATGATTTATGTTCCAGAGACCTGATCTGCAAGATTAATAAATATTCTATAATGGAGGCCATCATGGTGGCCATGAGAGGGGAAGCCCTATATTGACTTTGATAGTGCATACCTCTCTATCATTCATGACCTGCTCAGGTGAACCCTTATGCAGAGACCCTTTGCCCATTGCTGGAAGTTCATCAGCATGAGGAAGTGGAACACCATTTGTCCCAAATGGAGGCCTTACTGTGTTTAGCTGAGAATAGGCAGGGTTGGTATGGTGTCTCGATTTAGGGAACAAGTCCTCCCCTTTTCTTTAGTTTACCCATCCTGCAATTTGTGGATGGATTTGTTTGTTGTTCTGAGTCCTCTTTATCGAAAGTTGATTACACCTCTTTGTCTCTAAATTGAAAATCCTTTCATATGATGTGCATGGTCTCAGCTTACCATCTAAGAAAGGTAAACTTTAGCAAGAGGTTCACCACCTGGCACCGCATTTCGTTGATACACGAGACTCACTTTACAACTGCCTCTACTCCTATGTTACCTCATCTAATGTATGATAAATGCTTTTTATGCCCATCACCAGTTACAAAAGCCAGGAGGTTAACGAATTTTCTGCACAAATCTTGTTCCTTTGTTTTACAAGCACAGCTCCTGGACCCTGACAGCAGGTTTCTTTCTCTCAAAAGTACCATACAGGCTCAGACATACACTTTGGCCAATATGTGTACATTTTTTTTTTCAAATACTCCAAAACAATTTATTAGCTTTAAGGAAGAACTTGTGCATTTTGGGAGGAGATTTCAAACTACCACCTGATCCAACTATAGATGCTTCCTCTGGGAGGACTTCCTTTTCTTTCCAGGCTATACAGCATTTTAAAAAGTTACTTCAGGAACTGAACTTAGTGGATAGTTGGAGGACATTATACAGTCATGTGAAGGATTTCAAAAACTCATCAAAGACCCATGACATTTTTTCTAGACTTAAACTAATTTTTGTTGACAAATACTTCCTAAACAGGGTTGCTCTGCTACTATCTTTTGGTTTTGGTGGTATTTACAAATTCCCTGAAATACTACTGTGAGGAGAACACTTACCATAATGTATCAGAGCAAGCCTTTTTGGAAGGTCAGAATACAGTTATCAGGGGTGAATTGAAAGCCCATGGGTCTAGGATACAAAAAGAAAAACATAAAGAGCTCTCTACCCTTTTGGACAAAATTAGAAGACTTGAGCAAAAACAATACATGCACCTTCTTACCAGAGGATGTGACTGCTCTTCAAGACTTACGTAATAAATTGTCTGAATGCTTGGATTGGAAAGCAAGGGACAAACTTGGTGTGTGCAAGAAGGCTCATTCCTGCATTTTTGATACTGTCCTAAAATTAAAACATTCTGGATACAAAAAGTTACCCTCAAGTCCATTAAACATTCCCCACTTCACTATGTTTTCCATAACATAGATTTGTCTATCAAATCTTACAGGGATAGTATCACCCCTCATCTGCTTAGTCCAGCCAAGAGTTTTATTCCAACGTTTTGGAAAAAAGGGAGGTATCCACTATTCTTTTTTTTTTTTTTTTTTACATATTTTATTTGACATCTTGCACCAGATAACAGTGACATATACATGGACTGCATACAGTTGGAAAGTGCACATTCCAGGTCAGTGCAAGACAGTACACAATAGTATCTAACAATTACAGAGAAGAGGCATCAATGTGCATATAAAAACAAAACTGCATCAATCAAACACATCAAAGCAAATCACATCAAGCAAAATAAGACTATGCAAGCCACATCAAGCAAAATAAGACTATGTAAGCCAGCACATCGAGTTGAGAAAGACCTTTGGATCCCACTAGTGATTTGAGATCGCTGAGCAAAATTTAGCATGCAAAAAATGTCCTACAGTGACTAAATAAAATTATGTATAAACAATGTGTATCCACATCAGCCAGGATTTGTGTGCACCAAAATACACTTTTTTTAAACAAAAATTATGCAGGTAAAGAAAAGAACAAGAAAAGAGAAAAAGGGGAAGAGAAGGGAGCAAGAAGGAGGGGGGGGGGGGGAAAGGTGTGTGTGTGTGTGTGTGGGGGGGTAATACAGTACTATATTAGTACATATTTTACTTTATTTTTTACTTTATTTTACTATATTAGTACTTATTTATTTTATACCTAATGAGTCAGTACTATTCCAGTAGCCCATTATGAGGTTGTTTGTCAGGAGACAGTTCATACATATTGAGGGTATTTAGTAACAAAGCAACAAAAGACGTCCCAGTAGAATCATCTGGTCTTATTTTCCTCAGTCTTGTCCCTAAGGAGCTAGCACCGCCAACTCGTAATGGTGGTGGGTTGGGGTATAACTACCCGATGACTCCAGAACGGTGTACAACCGAGGGAGATGAGAGAGACTCAGATAGTGTAAAACCTCTAGATTTGAGGTGTATTTATTAAAAATCCGAAAAAATGTAAAAACCAATAACAACGTGTATGCAGCGCTTCAGAGTAACAGGCTCCCGACGCGTTTCATATCCTTATACGTCATCTGGGGTTACCATCTCTGTGAAATGCTGCACTATATATAGCCATCATACACCTTTAATGGGGGCTCATGCACTTCCGCCCACAGGTCATCGGCGTGCGTTCCAACGCTCACTTCCAGCGGAACCGGAAGTAGTACATAAGCGGTGTCAGATATATGGTTATATGAATGGGGATCAAGCAAAATCAATCATCCGATCGCCCTAATATACATAAATTAATATTAACCTGTACAGAACCGCCGGCTACAGCGCGGCTCTGAAAATCCGGGAGGACGTCCATGGACGTCCTCCCCCTTGCGCGCCCCCCGCGCGCACTCGCAGCCTGCGGCGGCGCGCTCTCGCGGCCACCGCACGCTGCGTGGGCGTGTCCGCGGGTCGGGCGGACTCGATGTCCGCCTGAGACCCGCCGATCACCTGTAGCAGCCTCAGAACGGGGAACCGCCAATGTAAACACGGCGGTTCTCCGTTCTGTGAATGGGACATGACAGATCTACTGATCCCTGTCACTGGGATCAGTTAGATCTGTTATGTCCCGACCAGCTCCACCCCCCCACAGTTAGAACACACCCAGGGAACATTGTTAACCCCTTCACTGCCCCCTGCTGGTTAACCCCTTCACTGCCAGTGACATTTATACAGTAATCAGTGGACATTTAAATTTCTGATCGCTGTATAAATGTCATTGGTCCCAAAAAAGTGTCAAAAACGTACAACATGTCCGCCCCAATATCGCACTCCCGATAAAAATCGCAGATCGCCGCCATTACCAGTAAAAAAATAAAATAAAAATGCCATAAA
>BLSH010502835.1:462276-494268 GCA_018402905.1 Glandirana rugosa
GTAGTACCTGACTATGATTTGGATCTCGCCCTCAATACTGCTTGGGATGTCCTTATGATGAGCTGTGGAGGTCCTTGCCGGAGATGATCAGTCCATGATGACCCCATAGATGCCCAGGATCTCCTGCCTTTGAAGAATAGCGGTGACCACTACCCTGAAAGTGGATTGTAACCCCTGCACAAGTCCTACCTGAGTCTGGTAAGCCTACATCTTTACTAGATTCCAGGATGTATTAGGATGTCTTGCACATGAAGATTCTTGCAAAGGTTTTATCAATACCTATTGCCCCCCCCCCTTTTTTTCCAAAGACCTTTTTTTCACGGAAGACTCTGAAGGAGCACCTTCTTCCTTCACTTTGTAGAACTTTTTAGTGTAACCTGGATGAGACTATAATACCTGGTCTTTTTTTCCTTGGAAAAGGAAGAATATTTATTTATTTATTTACTTTATTCTATCTATTCAGTTCTCATTTATGCTGCATTTATAGACTATTCACTTTATGTAATACTCTTGGGCGCTGCAACCATCCTATTACTCCTAGAATATATGTTGGGGCATTTACATTCCAAAAGTAGAATGTGTTTTGGGGTGTAATTTGTGGTATGCATATTCTGGGTGTGAACAATAACCTGTTATTATGACAATTTTATGAAAAAAATTATAATAAAAAACAAAAATCTTTATTTTGCAAAGAATTGTGGGAGTAAATTACAACTTCAATGCCTCTTACTAAGTGACTTGAACTGTCTACTTTCTAAAAAGGGGTAATTTTGGGGGTATTTGTACTTTTCTGGCTTGTTAGGGTCCTTTCACACACACGGGCCGTTCATCAGTTCATCAGTTTATCAGTTCATCAGTTCATCCGTTTTTTATCCGTTTTTCATCAGTTTTTTCATCCGTTTTTTTTCATCCGTTTTTCATCTGTGGTCATCAGTTTTTCATCTGTTTTTTTTTACATTCACTACCAATGCAAAAACGGATGAAAAACTGACCGTTCGTCAGTTTACATCCGTTTTTCGTCCGATCCGTTTTTTTGAGGGATGAAAAATAGGACTTTCATCCGTTCAAAAAAACGGATGCTGACAGAAGCTGATGAAAACTGATGAAAATAGCTGATCATCAGTTGTCATCAGTTTTTCCATAGAGTTGCATTAATGTCCGTTTTTCATCCATCAACAGATGGATGAAAAACGGACAAACGGTCCGTGTGTGTGAAAGGGGCCTTAGGGTCTTAAGAAATGAGATCAGCCATCAGTACATCAGGTGTGATCAATTTTCAATGATTGCCACCATAGCTTGTAGATTCTATGAAGAAAAATTACTAATTTGCAAAATTTTATAACAGAAACAAAGAAAAATGCATTTTTTTTACAAAATGTTCTGTCTTTTTTCATTTATAGCGCAAAAAAAAAAAAAAAAAACCAGCAGTGATTAAATACTACCAAAAGAAATCTCTATTTGTGTGAAAAAAAGGACACAAATTTCATATGAATACAGTGTAGTATGACTGAGAAATTGCCATTCAAAATGTGACAGCGCTGAAAGCTGAAAATTGGTCTGGTTAGGAAGGGGGGTTAAGTACCCAGTGGTTAAGTGGTTAAATCAGCTCCGGCGTCATCTCCCTCTCCGACTCCTTTCCCTCCTCCGGCGATGTCTTCTCCCTCTGCCAGTTCTTCTCCCCTCTCCGGTTCTTCTCCTCTCTGTGCTGTCTTCTCCCTCTTCTGCCAGGTCTTCTCCCTCTTCTGCCGGATCTTCTCTCTCCACTGTCTT
Organism: Glandirana rugosa; assembly: GCA_018402905.1. Classification (NCBI taxonomy): domain Eukaryota; kingdom Metazoa; phylum Chordata; class Amphibia; order Anura; family Ranidae; genus Glandirana; species Glandirana rugosa. The sequence goes on from BLSH010502835.1 coordinate 464,047, forward strand.
CTCCCTCTCTTCTTCCTCTGATGTTGCCTCAATGCACTCTCCTGGTGTAATGCTGGGTCTGCCATGGGCCAATACTTATATAGCCATGGGGAGGGGCCATCCGGTGACATCATATGGAGGCCCACCTCCTTGTGACATCACCGTCCCTTCATGCACTGGGCAGTGATGTCACAAGGAGGCAGGGCCTCCAGATGTTGTCATTGGCTGGCCCCACCCCGTGGCTATATAAGTATTGGCACATGGCGGACCCAGCATTACACCGAGAGACAGCGTTGAGGCAACATCGGAGGAAGAACAGGGGGAGAAGACAACGGAGACAGAAGACACGGCAGAAGAGGGTGAAGACAGCAGAGAGAGAAGACCTGGCAGAAGAGGGAGAAGACAGTACAGTGAGGATAAGAACTGGAGAGAGGAGAAGAGCTGGCAGAGGGAGAAGACATCGCCGGAGGGGACAGAAACGCCAGAGAGGGAGAAGACGCCGGAGCTGATTTAATAAATTACTTTAAAAACCTGTGTAGAGTTTTCATTTCTTGACACCTATTTGGTGAATGAGTAGGGGTACAATCTACCCCATACTCATTCACATAGGGTGGGAGGCCGGGATCTGAGGGCGCCCTTGTTAAAAGGGGCCTCCAGATTCCGATAAGCCCCCTGCCCGCAGACCCCAACAACCAACAGTCAGAGTTGTCAGGAAGAGGCCATTGACCTCATCAACATGGGGAAAAGGTGCTTTGGGGTGGGGGGGGCGCAGGCCCCCCTGCCCCAAAGCATCCACCCCCCCATGTTGAGGGCATGTGGCCTGGTGTGCTCATTCATCCCCCCTTTCCTGACCTGCCAGGCTGCATGCTCAGATAAGAGTCTGGTATGGATTTTGGAGGGACTCCACGCCAATTTTTTTGGCGTGGGTGTTCCTCTTAAAATCCATACCAGACCGGGGGTCTGGTACCTCTTGGGGGAACCACAAGCCAATTTTTTTTTCATTTTTCCTTTTTTTCATCCTCAGCAAGTGGAACTGCAAGTCGGATCATCATGATCCGACTTGTGGTGCGACTTCTATTCAAATCAATGAGCTCCCATAGGGAACCACTGATTTTGAATAGAGGCATGACAAATGCTGCTAAAATCTAGTGTGGCTAAACGTGCATTGATACCAATGCAAAACGCTGCTAAAATCCTGTTTTTAACGCCGCTTTTTCTCTGGCATCAGAACTACCTTTACAGCTCCTTTTTTCTAATGCCCGTGTGTAAAAGGCTTAGTGTCTAAACCGCTGGCAACAAACGTTAGTACACCCCCAAGTGAAAATGTCCAAATTGGGCCCAAAATGGCAATATTTTGTGTGGCCACCATTATTTTCCAGCACTGCCTTAACCCTCTTGGGCATGGAGTTCACCAGATCTTCCCAGGTTGCCACTGGAGTCCTCTTCCACTCCTCCATGAGGACATCACAGAGCTGGTGGATGTTAGAGACCTTGTGCTCCCCCTACTTCTATTTGAGGATGCCCCACAGATGCTCAATAGGGTTTAGGTCTGGAGACATACTTGGCCAGTCCATTAATTTTGTCAGCTTCTTTAGCAAGGCAGTGGTCATCTTGGAGGTGTGTTTGCGTCGTTATCATGTTGAAATACTTCACTGCGGCACAATCTCTGAAGGGAGGGGATCATGCTCTGCTTCAGTATGGCACAGTACATGTTGCCATTCATGGTTCCCTCAATAAACTGTAGCTCCCCAGTGACGGCAGCACTCATGCAGCCCCCAGACCATGACACTCCCACCACCATGCTTAACTGTAGGCAAGACACACTGGTCTTTGTACTCCTGACCTGGTTGCCCCCACACACGCTTGACACCATCTGATCCAAATAAGTTTATCTGGGTCTCATCACACCACAGGACATGGTTCCAGTAATCCATGTCCTTAGTCTGCTTGTCTATAGCAAATTGTTTGCAGGCTTTCTTGTGCATCATCTTTAGAAGAGGCTTCCTTCTGGGATGACAACCATGCAGACCAATTTGATGCAGTGTGTGGCGTATGGTCTGAGCACTGACAGGCTGACCCCCTACCCCTTCAACCTCTGCAGCAATGTTGGCAGCACTCATATGTCTATTTCCCAAAGACAACCTCTGGATATGACGTTGAGCATGTGCACTCAACTTCTTTGGCCGACCATGTGGAGGCCTTTTCTGAGTGGAACCTGTCCTGTTAAACCACTGTATGGTCTTGGCCACCATGCTGCAGCTCAGTTTCAGGGTCTTGGCAATCTTCTTATAGCCTAGGCCATCTTTATGTAGGGCAACAATGCTTTTTTTCCAGATCCTCAGAGGGTTGTTTGCCATGAGGTGTCATGTTGAACTTCCAGTGACCAGTATAAGAGAGTGAGAGCGATAACACCAAATTTAACACACCTGCTCCCCATTTACACCTGAGACCTTGTAAAACTAACAAGTTACATGACACCAGGGAGAGAAAATGGCTAATTGGGCCCAATTTGGACATTTTCACTTAGGAGTGTACTCACTTTTGTTGCTTTTTTTGTATGTTGAGTAATTTTGAGGGGGCAACAAATTTACACAAATGTATACAAGCTGTATACTCACTACTTTACATTGTAGCAAAGTGTAATTTCTTCAGTGTTGTCACATGAAAAGATATAATAAAATATTTATAAAAATGTAAGGGGTGTTAGATACTGTGTGTGTATATATATATATATATATATATATATATATATATATATATACACAGTTGTGCTCATAAGTTTACATACCCTGGCAGAATTTATGATTTCTTGACCATTTTTCAGAGAATATGAATGATAACACAAAAACGGTTCTTTCACTCATGGTTAGTGTTTGGCTGAAACCATTTATTATGCTTGGGTTTGATTTGCAGGGGGACTCATGAATCTTGTTTGAAATCTGAAAAACTAGAACTGCAAACCCCCATAATTCTAGCCATTTTGAAGACTAATAGGCAAACTATTGTCAAAAAAAGGCCATTGAAAGGCGCATGCCCCAGATCGGGGAAGATGGATGCCTGACATCCCCGCTCCATGCTGACGGAATATATAAGCTCGGCTAACGAGGCACAGCCCACTCTCCACCACCTGAAAGGCAGCTCAACTGACAGCGTCCGGTAGCATGTATCATACACCCCGGAGCCGTCAGGGAAAGAAGCTACAGAAAGCAGCCTCGGCTTCAGTGAAGGGAAGAAGTAGGGGCAAGATGGTGCCCGATCCACCAGAGCCGGACGATACCATGTGGCTCTCAGGGGACAGTTGGCAGCAGTTTCCATCAGATTTTACCAGCCCCCTGGCAACAGACTTTGATATCCTCCTACACAAATTCCGCTCCATAGTGCGGGACGAGATAACCACGGCCTCTCACAAGCTCTCGGTGGACCTGGTAAGGGGCCTTAAAGAATTAGGCCACCGCACCAACCAATTGGAGCAGCGGATGGATTTTACCACAATGGTCCTAGAGGGACATGAGGAGGAGGTGGAGAAATTACAGGCAGAATTGGCCACCATGCAAGACAAATTAGAGGACACCGAGAACAGAGACCGCAGGGACAATCTCTGCATCCGCAGTCTCCCCGAGGTCATCACAGACCTGCAGGGAACAGCCACCACTTTCTTCCAAGAGCTTGCACCAGACATCCCCCCAGAATGCTTGGAGTTCGACCGCATATGCAGGTCTCTGGCTCCCAAGCCATCTGAGGGCCCACCTAGAGACGTCATCATTAAATTTCACTTTTATCGTACCAAAGAGAGACTGTTGCAAGCAGCAAGGGACCGCCAAGACCTGTCATTTCAAGGTAACCCCCTTCAATTGTTTGCGGACCTCTCCCAGGTCACCATAGCAAAACGGAGAAACTTGAAACCATATCTCCAAGTCTTGCAAGCTAAGGATATATGGTACAGATGGGGGGTTCCCCTTTAAACTCTCGTTCTCCCACCTGGGCTGCCAATTCCATGCCACCTCCCTGTCTGACATGAAGCGACATTTGCAGGATCTCCAGTTTGACCCCCCCAACAAGAGGCAACAACATCATCTACTCATCCACGGTCTTCACATTCAACACGCCACTCTTCCCAGATGTTCCAATCAAGCTCTCAGGCCCTTCGCACTCTTCAGGCACAATGATTCCTGGACGGCTGATGGTAAGATCGCACCTAACCTGGAGCAATCCGGAGGACTCCCCCCATCCTGAAGTAGAGGCCTATACCTTGTTGGTAGCCCTCGTGGTCAAATGCTGGCCCTGGATGTATGCAATGCAAATTTTTTTTTTTTTACTTGCTATGAGCCCAGTTGTTCCTGAGGACTATGGAGCTCATCTTCCTATGATGGACAATTGGGCACCTCACTAGGCTCCCCTCAATCCCCCTGTCTTTATCTTTTCCCCAACACGACCATGTTCCCAGATGCTTATTATTCCCTGGGTTGCCCCACCAAAGAGACAGCAGCACTCAGAACTTATGTACTATGACTCGGTACTGATAACAACCACCTGGGACAATTTACTAACTGGGGGGAGGGGGTTCTCCTTTTCCGTTTCCCTTTCTTTTTAATCAGGCTTTGTTTTTGCATTCCCCTTTATAAGACCATACAGTCGAGAGTGCTGGTGTAACGTACCTGGTGGTTCAGCCTGGCTTATGCGGGGGCAACCTGTCTTGCGGCCCTAGTTCGAGAACCCCTAGTAGTGCAGACAGGGAGCTCAGGAGCACTGGGGGGCATGAGAGCTGGACAAGTCTCTGATGGCCGGTATAGGTCCACTGAAGCTCGTGCAGGCAGAAGGTTAGTGGTACGGTCTGGGTCAGCAACTGGCGGGCAGAGAGGTACAGAAGGATCAGGCAAACGGGTAGTTGGGTACAGGCTGGGTCGGTAACATGCAGTTGGCTGAAGTACATGAAGGCACAAGAAGAAGAGTGGTCATAAATAGAGTTGCGCGAACCCGGACTGTAAAGTTCGGGTTCGTACAGGACTTTGGGGTGTCCGTGCCCCGAACCTGGACATTTGAGAAAAAGTCTGGTTTCGGTATTCGGGTATTTTTCACGCCTTTTCTATAGCTGCAGGGCAGCCAATCAACAAGTGTTTTACTTGTTTGCCCTTAGAAGCCATCACAGCCATGCCTACTAATGGCATGGCTGTGATTGGCCAGTGCATCATGTGACCCAGACTCTATATGAGATGGAGTCACATAGTGCCGCGTGTCACATGCTCTCAGGCTAGTGTAGGGAGAGGATGCTACTGCCGCTGTGAGGGATAGATTACTGTTCTAATATCATCTCATCCTGCATTACAGACAGGTTTCTGGCAATGTGAGGCGAAAGATTAGCATTCTAAAACCATCTGATACTGGAGTAGGTACAGTTTCCTGGTGCTTTGAGGGACAGATTATTGTTCTAAAATCATCTCATACTGGTATAGGGAGAGGTTCCTGCTGCTGGTGTGAAGGAGAGATTATTGTTCTAAAATAATCTCATACTGCTATAGGGAGAGGTTCCTGCTGCTGGTGTGAGGGACAGCTTATTGTTCTAAAATCATCTCATACTGCTATAGGGAGAGGTTCCTGCTGCTGGTGTGAGGGACAGATTAGTGTTCTAAAATCTTCTCATACTGCTATAGGGAGAGGTTCTTCCTGCTGCTGTGAGGGACAGATTATTGTTCTAAAATCATCTCATACTGGTATAGGGAGAGGTTCCTGCTGCTGGTATGAAGGACAGATTATTGTTCTAAAATAATCTCATACTGCTATAGGGAGAGGTTCCTGCTGTTGGTGTGAGGGATAGATTAATGTTCTAAAATCATCTCATACTGTTATAGGGAGAAGTTCCTGCTGTTGCTGTGAGGGACAAATTACTGTTCTAAAATCATCTCATACTGCAATAGGGAGAGGTTCCTGCTGCTGGTGTGAGGGACAGATTAGTGTTCTAAAATCATCTCATAATGGTATAGGGAGAGGTTCCTGCTGCTGGTGTGAGGGACAGATTAGTGTTCTAAAATCATCTCATACTGCTATAGGGAGAGGTTCCTGCTGCTGCTGTGAGGGACAGATTATTGTTCTAAAATCATCTCATACTGTTTTAGGGAGAGGTTCCTGCTGCTGCGGTGAGGGACAGATTACTGTTCTAAAATAATCTCATAGTGTTATAGGGAGAGGTTCCTGCTGCTGCTGGTGTGAGGGACAGATTATTGTTCTATAATCATCTCATACTGCTATAGGGAGAGGTTCCTTCCTGGTGCTGGCGTGAGGGATAGATTAGCGTTCTAAAATCATCTTATACTGCTATAGTGAGAGGTTCCTGCTGCTGCTGTTAGGGATAGATTATTGCTCTAAAATCATCTCATACTGTTGTAGGGAGAGGTTCCTGCTGCTGGTATGAGGTACAGATTATTGTTCTAAAATCATCTCATACTGCTATAGGGAGAGGTTCCTGCTGCTGGTGTGAGGGATAGATTATTGTTCTAAAATCATCTTATACTGCTATAGGGAGAGGTTCCTGCTGCTGTTGTGAGGGATAGATTATTGTTCTAAAATCATCTCATACTGGCGTGGGGAGAGGTTCCTGCTGCTGCTGTGAGGTACAGATTGGTGTTCTAAAATCATCTCATACTGCTATAGGGAGAGGTTTCTGCTGCTGCTGTGAGGGACAGATTATTGTTCTAAAATCATCTCGTACTGCTATAGGGAGAGGTTCCTGCTGCTGCTGTGAGGGACAGATTATTGTTCTAAAATCATCTCATACTGCTATAGGGAGAGGTTCCTGCTTCTGGTGTGAGGGACAGATTATTGTTCTAAAATCATCCCATACTGCTATATGGGAGGGGTTCCTGCTGCTGCTGTGAGGGACAGAATATTGTTCTAAAATCATCTCATACTGATATAGGGAGAGGTTCCTGCTGCTGGTGTGAGGGACAGATTGGTGTTCTAAAATCATCTCATACTGCTATAGGGAGAGGTTCCTTCCTGATGCTGGTGTGAGGGATAGATTAGCGTTCTAAAATCATCTGATACTGCTATAGGGAGAGGTCCCTGCTGCTGCTGTGAGGGATAGATTATTGTTCTAAAATCATCTCATACTGGTGTAGGGAGAGGTTCCTGCTGCTGGTGGTAGTGGTGCATTTCTTGCACAAAAATAAAAAGTGCGTCTACATTGCAGTTTTAAAAAAAAAAAAGAATAATAATTTATTACTCCTTTTTTTTTTTTAGTATTAATAAATAGTACTACATAGTACATTTGCACCTTGCTGTGCATTTCTTGCAATAAAAATAAAAAGTGTGTCTACATTGCTGGTTTAAAAAAAAAAAATATATATATATATATATATATTTTAAATACTATATTTGCGGCCAGCGGTGCATTTCGACGTGGTCGAGGTGTGCCAGCTACACGCACAGGGGAAACACCTTCCTCAGGTAGCCAACAGAACCTTCACCGGTATATGGTAGGCCCGAATGCCCCTCAACGATTGGTGAGGCCAGAACAAGTACAGGCGATAGTAAATTGGGTGGCTGACAATGCCTCCAGTTCCTTCACATTGTCTCCCTGCCGGTCCTTGGATGAAAGCTCAGAGTTGGCACCTGAACCCCATGGCCATCTGTCTTTTTCACCTCAGCCCCTTGTAAATTAGCCAAGCAGTCTGAGCCCCAAGTCCTGCAAGACACTCTTATACTTCTTGATGACTCTTCTGGTGTACTTTCCGTGGGCCATCCACATAGCGCTGCCCCAGAAGTGGAAGACATTGAGTGCACCGATGCCCAACCACTTCTGTTGCAGGATGAGGACATGGAAACACCAGCTCAGCACGTCTCTGATGATGACGAAACACAAGTGCCAACTGCTGCAGCTTGCCTCAGTGTGCAGGCTGACAAGGAGGGCAGTGGTGAAGGGTGGGTGGAAGATGATATGGAGGATGATGAGGTCCTAGACTCCACATGGAATGAGGGTCATGCGAGTGACGTGTGCAGTTTGGAGGAAGAGGTGATGGTTGCACATAGGCACCAGCACATCAATAGAGGAAGCAGGTTGCAAAAGCGGAGCGAGCATCCCCTAGACAGTATGCCTGCTACTACCCACCGCACCCAGGGACCTAGCACACCAAAGGCAGCTCAAAGGCATTCCCCCGCATGGCAGTTCTTCAGACAATGTGCTGACGACAAGACACGAGTGGTTTGCAAGCTGTGCAATGATAGCCTGAGCCGAGGAATAAATGTTCTAAACCTGAGCACAACCCCCATGACCAGGCATCTAAATTCAAGGCACAAGCTGCATTGGAATAATTACCTCAAAATCCAAGAAAGGTCTCCGCCTCCTCCTGCTTCCTCTTCTGTTGCTGCCTCAGCCTCTTCCTCCACCTCTACAGTGACAGTGTCACCTGCCACCCAGCAAACAGACGATATGACAGCAATGCCACCATGTCCGCCACCGTCCCCAAGCATTTCCGCATGGTCCCATGGAAGCTTACAGCTGTCCATCTCCCAAACACTGGAGAGAAAGAGGAAGTACCCCCCTACCCACCCACGATCCCTGGCCCTGAATGCCAGCATTTCTAAATTCCAGGCCTTTGAAATGCTGTCATTCCGTTTGGTGGACACGGACAGTTTCAAAAACCTGATGGCGGTGCCTGTCCCACAGTACGTGGTTCCCAGCCACCACTACTTTTCCAGGCGAGCCATCCCTTCCCTGCACAAATAAGTCGGGGACAAGTTCAAGTGTGCACTGCGCAACGCCATCTGTGGCAAGGTCCACATAACCACTGATACATGGACCAGTAAGCACGGGCAGGGATGCTATATCTCGCTAACTGCACACTGGGCAAATGTAGTGGCAGGTGGGCCTGAGTCGGCTAGCCATTTGGCGCATGTCCTTCCACCACCGAGGGTTGCAGGGCATTTCTCTTTGCCTCCTGTTGCCTCTTCCTCCTACTGCGCTTCCTCCTCCTTGACCACCTACTCATCTGCGCAGCGTAACACCTTTACCACCAACATCAGCACATCTAGGGGCATCGACAGCAGGCTGTTTTAAAACTGATATGTCTGGGGGATTATCCCCACACTGCGCAGGAGCTGTGGAGGGGCATTGAACAACAGACCAATGAGTGGTTGTTGCCACTGAGTCTCAAGCCCGGTCTGGTGGTGTGCGACAATGGTCGAAATCTTGTAGCGGTTCTGGGCCAAGCCCGTTTGACGCACATCCCTTGCCTGGTGCATGTGCTGAATTTGGTGGTACAGAATTTTCTAAAAAAACTACCCGGATATGTCAGAGCTGCCGCATAAAGTGCGGGCAGTCCGTGAGCACTTTTGGCGTTCTCATCCTGATGCTGCTCGCCTGTCTGTGCTACAGCGGTACTTCGGCCTTCCCGCTCACCGCCTCATATGCGACACTTTGGGCCATGATGGAAGAGGATGTGGCACAGAAGGAAGAGGAGGAGGAAGAGGGGTCATTTCCACTGTTATCAGGCCAGTCATTCACAAGTGGCTCGGAGGGTGGGTTCCTGCACCAGCATAGGCCAGGTCAAAAATATTCAAGCCAGGGCACAGTTCTGGAGGACGAGGAAGAGAGGAGGAGGAATTGCAGCAGGGTGGCACCCAACGCAGCTCGTGGGCATCACTGGAGCATGGCTGGGGGGATACAGAGGACACAGATGATATACCTCCCACAGAGGACAGCTTGTCTTTGCCTCTGGGCAGCCTGGCACACATGGCCGACTACATGCTGCAGTGCCTGCGCAACGACAGCCGAGTTGCCCACGTTGTAACTTCTTCTGATTACTGGGTGGCCACCCTGCTGGATCCCCATTACAAGGACAACGTGCCATCCTTAATTCCCTCACTGGAGCATGAGAGGAAGATGCGCGACTACAAGCACACACTGGTAGAGGCGCTGCTGAGGGCATTCCCAAATGACATTGGGGGCTCAGTGGAAGCACAAGGCAAAGGCAGAGGAGGAGGAGGAAGAGGCCACCAACGCAGCTGTGGCACCGTCAGCACCTCAGAAGGCAGGGTTAGCATGGCCGGAATGTGGCAAAGCTTTGTCAGCAGCCCGCCACAACAAACAGCACCACCAGCCGATAGACAACGTCTTAGTAGGAGGCAGCATTTCAGCAACATGGTGCAAGAGTATGTGTGCACACGCCTACACGTACTGACTGATGGGTCTGCCTAATTCAACTTCTGGGTCTCCAAATTGGCCACATGGCTTGAGCTTGCCCTTTATGCCTTGGAGGTGCTGGCCTGCCCTGCAGCCAGTGTATTGTCTGAACAAGTGTTTAGCACGGCAGGGGGCGTTATCACAGACAAGCGAAGCCGCCTGTCCACAGCCAACGTGGACAAGCTAACGTTTATTAAAATGAACCAGGCATGGATCCCACAAGACTTGTCTGTACCTTGTGCAGAATAAACATTTAGACCGGACTCACACAGCCATTCGTATACTTGTTTTTTTGAATAGGCCTCAATATTTTGGGGGATACCCCAATTATAAACAAACAAAAAAAAACAGTGTTGGCTACCTCCTCCTCCTCCTCGACCACCGCCACTTCCTGCCACAATCACGGCCTAGTCAACCTCTAGGCTCCTACTCCACATCCACCCCCCTTGCCATTTTTTTTATTTGATTTTAATTTATTTTCCCTATCGCCATTTTTTTTGTAGGGCACTTGCCCTACTCTTACCCTCATTTTACTTCCTTTTGCAGCCCTCTAGCACTTGCCAGGACTTTGTTACAGCGATTTTTGTGCCTAAAAGTTCGGGTCCCCATTGACTTCAATGGGGTTCGGGGTCCGGGATAAAGTTCGGGCAACGTTCGGTGCCGAACTCTGACTTTTTCCCAAAGTTCGTTCGGACCCGCCGAACCCGAACGTCCAGGTGTTCGCTCAACTCTACTCCTGTTGCCTCCTACTCCGCTTCTTCCTCCTCTACCACCTCCTCATCCCGTAAGCGTAACACCTCCACCACCAACTTCAGCACATCCAGGGGGAAATGACAGCAGGCTGTTTTAAAACTGATATGTTTGGGGGATAAACCCTACACTGCGCAGCAGCTGTGGATGGGCATTGAACAACAAACCGATGAGTGGTTGTTGCCAATGAGCCTCAAGCCCGGCCTGGTGGTGTGCGATAATGGGCGAAATCTCGTAGCAGCTCTGGGCCTAGCCGGTTTAACGCACAGCTCTTGCCTGGCGCATGTGCTGAATTTGGTGGTGCAGAAATTTCTAAAAAACTACCCGGATATGTCAGAGCTGCTGCAGAAAGTGCGGGCCGTCTGTGCACGCTTTCGGCATTCTCACCCTGCTGCTGCTCGCCTGTCTGCGCTGCAGCAGAACTTCGGCCTTCCCGCTCACCGCCTCCTATGCGATGTGCCCACAAGGTGGAACTCCACCTTGCACATGCTGGAGAGACTGTGCGAGCAGCAGCAGGCAATAGTGGAGTTTCAGCTGCAGCACGCACGGGTCAGTCGCTCTGCTGAACAGCACCACTTCACCACCAATGAGTGGGCCTTCATGCGAGACCTGTGTACCATGTTGCAGTGTTTCGAGTACTCCACCAACATGGCCAGTGCCAATGACGCTGTTCTCAGCTTTAATATCCCACTTCTATGTCTACTTGCAAAAAACACTTCGGGCGAAGATGGAAGAGTATGTGGCACAGGAGGAAGAGGAGGAGGAAGAGGGGTCATTTCCACAGTTATCAGGCCAGTCATTCACAAGTGGCTTGCACCAGCATAGGCCAGGTAAAAATTTTCAAGCCAGGGCACAGTTCTGGAGGATGAGGAGGACGAGGATGATGATGAGGAGGAGGAGGAACCGTGTTCACAGCAGGGTGGCACCCAAAGCAGCTAGTGGGCATCACTGGAGCGTGGCTGGGGGGATACAGATGATACACCTCCCACAGAGGACAGCTTGTCTTTGCCTCTGAGCAGCCTGGCACACATGGCCGACTATATGCTGCAGTGCCTGCTCAACGACAGCCGAGTTGCCCACATTTTAACTTGTGCTGATTACTGGGTGGCCACCCTGCTGGATGCCCGTTAGAAGGACAATGTGCCGTCCTTAATTCCATCACTGGAGCATGATCGGAAGATGCGCGACTACAAGCGCACGCTGGTAGATGCGCTGCTGAGGGCATTCCCAAATGACACCGAGGGCTCAGTGGAAGCACAAGGCAGAGGAGGAGGAGGAAGAGGTTGCCAACGCAGCTGTGTCACCGCCAGCACCTCAGAAGGCAGGGTTAGCATGGCCGAAATGTGAAAAAGCTTTGTCAGCAGCCCGCCACAACAAACAGCACCACCAGCCGATAGACAACGTCTTAGTAGGAGGCAGCATTTCAGCAACATGGTGGAACAGTATGTGTGCACACGCCTACACATACTGACTGATGGGTCTGCCCCATTCAACTTCTGGGTCTCCAAATTGGCCACATGGCCTGAGCTTGCCCTTTATGCCTTGGAGGTGCTGGCCTGCCCTGCAGCCAGTGTATTGTGTGAAAGTGTTTTTAGCAGGACAGGGGGCGCTATCACAGACAAGCACAGCCGCCTGTCCACAGCCAACGTGGACAAGCTAACGTTTATTAAAATGAACCAGGCATGGATCCCACAAGACTTTTCTGTACCTTGTGCAGAATAGAAATTTAGACCAGCCTCACACAGCCATTGGTATACTTATTTTTTTTTAATATGTCTCAATATTTTCGGGGCTACCCCAATTAGAAAAAAAAACAAACAAACTTATAACAGTGTTGGCTACCTCCTCCTCCTCCATTGCCACTTCCACCTACCCCACCACTGTCACCGCCTCCTCAACCTCTAGGCTCCTACTCCACATCCCCCTCCTCCTCCAATTTGTTTTTTTATGTGATTTTAAGTAATTTCCCTATCCACATTTGTTTGCAGGGCACTTGTCCTACTCTTACCCCCATTTTGCTTCCTTTTGCAGCCCTTTAGCCCTTTCCAGGACTTTTTTACAGCCATTTTTGTGCCCAAAAGTTCAGGTCACCATTGACTTCAATGAGGTTCAAGGTCCGGGGTCAAGTTCGGGTCAAGTTCGGTGCCGAACCAAACTTTTTCGTGAAGTTTCGCCGAACCTGCAGAACCCAAACATCCAGGTTCCCGCTCAACTCTAGTCGTAAACAATCCGAGGTCAGGGCAGGCAGATAGCAACAAAGTCCAAAGGATATCCGGGGTCACAGGAACAGGAGGTCTATCAGAACAAACGCTGGGGGGGATCACAGGTGCAGGAATGCTGTAGAACGGACAGCACCGAGTGCTGGGTATTAGCTGTTTAAATTTCCATCTTTGGTGCCATTGCCGGTGCATACGCACGGGCACACGCGCGCATAGACACGCGCAAAGGCGCACAAGCGTGCGCAAATTTGCACTGGCTCACTCACACAATACATGCGCCTGCACATAGGTCTGCCAATGGCCCCAGATGGATCCTTACCGCTGGACTACCTAAGGACGGAGGCCTCGTGCAGGCCGAACAGGGAGCTCATCCCTTCTTGTGATACTGAGGGGATATTCCTCTTTTCCAGTCAAACATAGTGCCTAGCTGGGCTTGGACCCATGGTTATAATGTTGTTACTAAAGTTTATATTACCTTTACTCTAAATATGTGGTTTTACTTCCAATTTGTCAAAGTTTACTTGTGGTGACTGCCTTTGACGGAGCTGTTGCCGTGGGCGGGCCTCCGGCCTTGGGTCCCCTCGCTTTGACGGGGAGGGGGCCTGGGCATGGATGGCTGCCCTTGGCGACATTGTTGTACTGCTTCGGCAGTGCAGCTATCCCCCCAACTGTTTGACTGTGCCACTTAAAGGTTTAAACGTTTTCTGTTATATGCTTATAATAAATTTATATGCAATTTATTACAAATTTTGTTACTGTTAAGACTTGCCGAGCAGTTCTGTCGGGCCACTGCGCCCCTAAAATTGTTGGAACTTGGCCATGGCACCAGCCCTGGCCAACCTCCAACCCCTCAGTGGGGTTTCTAACCCACCAATGATTGTAATTTTGCTGAATGGTTCCTTAACGCTCCGAGTGGAGTGGTGGCTTTTTCACATTTTCGTATGTGATCCCTTCTCTTAACCTACTTGCCCTTTTCTTTCTTCTCTTTCTTTCTTCTAGTTCTGAGTCCAAGGGGTGTGTGCCTGGAAAATTCGATTTTTGTCCCTTTCCAATTTTGCGATGACACTTAATTGGCTGTCCCTGAATGTTCAGGCAATGAACTCCCCCCAAAAAAGAGTGAAAATTTTCAAGTACCTTAAGAAGCAGCAGATAGATATAGCATGCCTACAAGAAACTAATTTTTCAACGACCTCCTGCCCCACATATTTTGATGCACACTACCCACACGTTTTTCAAGCCAATGGTCCGACTAAACAAAGAGGGGTCCTCATTGCCATTCATTTGCACCAAACAAATGGCAGACCCGGATGGCAGGTACAACAGGTCCTGCAGGGCACCTTGCAGGACTCCGAGATCACTACCATGACATACTACGCCCCTAATTTGTCACCGGGACCATTCCTGACCCACATCTGTGACCTGCTAGCATTCCACTTAAAAGGAACTCTTTTTCTTGCAGGCGATTTGAATGTAGCCTTGAGCCCTTCCTTGAATAAGAACCCCACCGAGCACACAGCTCCATCCCCTGATGCTAGGATATTCACTCGCTCCTTACAACTTCATGACTTAATTGATCTCTGGAGAGAGTCTCACCCTTTAGGCAAGGACAATACACACTACTCTCACCCTCCCCACTCTCACTCCCGAATAGACCACATGATTATGTTGCGAAAACACCTCCCACTGGTTGTGTCTACTTCCATTCTTGCCATCCCATGGTCGGACCATGACCCTGTTCTAGTAGTCTGCCGCTCTGTTCTGAACAAATCTCCGCTTTCTTCTTGGGTGTTGAACGATTTGCTTCTATCCTTTAAAGAGGTTCAAGCGAATACTTTGAAGGCCTTAGTAGAATACTTCAGGGACAATGTGGGCTTGGTTTCTTCCCCAGTGACTCTCTGGGAAGCTTATAAAGCGGTCCTTAGGGGCCGTATAATACAATTGGCTTCAAAACGTAAAAAGGGGAGCAGGCGGCAGCTACTTTTAAACAATCTCCTACACCTGCCCACCGTAGGCTCCTGGACCAGGCTCGCTCAGAGCTGACCTTTTGCCTCACAGACGGGACGGAGCGAGTCTTATGCTGGTCCCATCAAAAATGGTATATTAAAGCTAATAAACTGAATCGGATGTTGGCCAATAGGCTCCGCATGTTTGCTCCAAAATTCTCTCTTATTACAATATGTACCCGGCATAACTTACTTACTGGCAACCTGGTAAAAGTCCTGGAGGAATTTCGACAGGCATGCTGATTATGCTGGGCTATTTAGTGGTGACCTGACTATGGCTCAGGGCCCCACCCAAAAGACAGGAAGTCTGGTGGACTCCCATTTCCTCTGCAGGAGTCAGAGGTGGCATGGGGGCAGCCAGTGTAGCACGAAGCTACAGGACAGCACAGAGTTGCTGAGCATTCAGGTCTGTGGGAGACCTAAATAAAAAGGCCTTAGCAGGAGAACTGCATTTATAGGCCAGGAGGGCTGTATATCATTTACTAACCAGGAGACCTGGAGATTGTTTAGTTCACCAGACAGCACGAAGCTGACAGTGAGTAAAGCCAGGAGGCTTAAGCATGTTTATGCAATAATGCTGGAACCCCTGCGAGGGAAGATTACTGTTTTATTTGACTTTTTCTTTGCTTTTAATAAAAATGGGCTGCCCTGCCCTTAAAAATACCACTTTGGACTGGTGCACTTACTGAAACCGATTGAGTCTGATCAACCCCAATCTTACATTATATATTGTAACATTATAAAAGGCGAGGTGATCGATGGACGTTATATTTTAGCTTGCATGTGTTCATTTGCAGGAAACTAAGGTGGAATCCGGTCCGGGTTTTATCAGCCACCTTGGCAGGGTTGGTTCCAGACCAAATTTTGCGGTTCACTTGTGTCCACAAACAGGTGGTATAAATAAACAGGAGCAGAGCAAAGGTTGGCTCTGAAACAAGTAACAGGTGTATCTCACGGCTCCAAGTTGCTCTCCGGAAATCCAAGTGCTCGTGGGTGCCTGCCCCAGCTCGCTACCACAGCATCCAAGAACAAAAACAAATGGCGGCACTCCACGACCAATGCTGGTTACTGTATTTTATTGTAGAAATACCCATACAGGGTACAAGACAAACAGGTAGATGCGTTTCACTCAGATATGAGCTTATTCATTACAAAAACATAGCAAGGGTACGTCACTTAAGTATACAAAAGACTCCACCCCCACTGAATGTTAAACAATCTATGATAATTGGGGAATTAACATTATTATCATTTAGTATCATTTGAGACACAATTTGTCATATATGCGCCGACTCCCGGTCTGTGGTGGTTTCTCGGATCGTGAGTCGGGGTGTTTGGGTTGTGATCCTGTCCAGTACATAGAAGGCTATTGATATGGGATGGCTTCAGGCTCTTTGCAATGGATATAGGGTGTGTGTCTCCTTGTTTTCCCTCTGTTTTTTCCCTCTGTTTTTTCCTGAGTTTTCCCTGAGTTTTTCTCTCTACATGATTGGATTGATGTGAAAACATATGGAGGCAAAACACAGTTTCCATTCTACATATTGCATATATGTGTTTATTGGTTATGTTTGGTATATATAAGTGTGTAGCATTATATGATATTTGTGCACATGTTTATGTATATGTATGTATTTTTTATGAAGAGGCTTTTTTGTGTGCACATTTTCTGTTTATTTTTTCTTCATGTTTTTCTTTTTTCCTTTTTCCATTTTGATATACAATGAATTTCACATTTTGTCTTATATTCATGCTAAATGCTTTTAAATTTGTCTGCAGTAACATATGCATCTGTGCCTTGCTTGGTTAGTGATCAATTAATTCCCCAATTATCATAGATTGTTTAACATTCAGTGGGGGTGGAGTCTTTTGTATACTTAAGTGATGTACCCTTGCTATGTTTTTGTAATGAATAAGCGCATATCTGAGTGAAACGCGTCTACCTGTTTGTCTTGTACCCTGCATGGTTATTTCTACAATAAAATACAGTAACCAGCATTGGTCGTGGAGTGCCGCCATTTGTTTTTGTTCAAAGGTTGGCTCTGGCCTGGGGCTCAGGATCCATCAAACCTGAGAGGCCTGCTGAACTGAAGTCTGCTTTATGACTGAAACAAAATGTTTGCATTGTCTTTGTTTTGTGGGTGACTGGGAGAAGCCTTTCACCGCTCAGTTAGGAAAACTGGAAATGTTTAGTAAGAGCCTGGATGGCAAGGATTTATTTTCTGTTTTGTTTGTTTTATTTTCATACAACCTTTTAAAATAAAAATGGCTACAAGTCAGCTTTTAAGAAAACCTGCCATTTGGACTGCCTTTTTCCCACGGAAGGTGATCCCCCAGTGAGCTAACCCCCAACAGATGGTGGATTTTTCAACGACATCTTCCTATTCAAGTGGAAAGATGGAGAATGTGTTAAAAGCCCTGCTGCAGGCCACTGAAACCCAGCAAGAAACCAATTGCCAGGTTGCACAGGCCACAGCAGACCAGCAAGAAACCAACCACCAAGTCACAGAGGCTGCTGCAGCCCAGCGGGAGGCAAATTGCTAGCAGCTGGAGGTGAATCGCCAGGCCATTACAGCCAGCAGGAGGCGAATCCCCAGGCCATTGCAGCCAGCAGGAGATGAATCGCCAGTTTACGGAGGCCCGGGTGTAGTTAAAGAAGGTGTCCACAAGTCCTTTGCTGGTGGAACAGAAAATGGTGTGTGCCAGCTATGTCCTGCAGACGATGACACCTGCAGATGATGTGGAAGCATACCTAGCAACTTTTGAAAGAGTCACTGTTTGAGAAGGATGGCAAAAAGAGCAATGGACAGGACTGCTCTGACAGGAGAACCCAAAAGGCCTATTATGACCTGGAACCAGATGCAGCCCAGGATTATGAGACATTGAAAGCCGAGATTCTTACACGCATGGGTGTCACCATTGCAGTCCGGGCTTAACGGGTGCATTGGTGGTCATACAGTACTGACAAGCCACCCCGCTCCCAAGTGCTCCCTGCCACTTTGAGGAAATGGGTCAGCCATGGGACAGTAAGACTGCAAAAATGTTGGTTGACCTGGTGGAGAGATATACTGCTGCCGAGAACTTGTTTAACACATCCGTGCCCTACTCCAATGTCTCTAGGGGTGAAAAACCACCCAGAAGATCCGGTAAGACTGTTCCAGGGTTCAAGGGCATGGGGAAAAATTACAAGACTGTTGCCACAGATAATGAGACTATGGGCTCAGGATCTGGAGACTGCCAAAAAGGTCAGGAAGGTCTCTGAAGCAATTTAGAGGACTGGGTACAGAACATATAAAATGTTATCGCTGCCAGGCGTTTGGTCATATTGCTGCTAACTGTTCCCTAAATGATGAACCAATGCAATGTGATAATACTTACTTGAAAAAATGCATGTCTCTTTTTGCACAGGTGGCATGTACTGCAACATGTCAGGTATGTGTGGAAAAGCAAATGTGTTTAATTTCAGTTGCTGGAAAGCCAGTCACGGCTCTGCTAGATTCTAATAGTGTGGTGACATTAGTCAAAGGTGATTGTGTAAATCCTGCAAAGTTACACCCTAGCACTTTTGGGGTTACAGTTGTATGCAAAAGTTTAGGAACCCTTGACAATTTCCATGATGGTCATTTATAAATATTTTGGTGTTTGGATCAGCAATTTCATTTTGATCTATCAAATAACTGAAGGACACAGTGATATTTCAGTAGTGAAATGAGGTTTATTGGATTAACAGAAAATGCGCAATATGCATCAAAATGAAATTAGACGGGTGCATAAATTTGGGCACCCCAACAGAAAAATCACATCAATATTTAGTAGAACCTCCTTTAGCAGAAATAACAGTCTCTAGACGCTTCCTATAGCCTGTAATGAGTGTCTGGATTCTAGATGAATGTATTCTGGACCATTCCTCCTCACAAAACACCTCAGGTTCAGTTAGGTTTGATGGTTGCCGAGCAGGGACAGCCCGCTTCAAATCACCCCACAGATGTTCAATGATGTTCAGGTCTGGGGACTGGGATGGCCATACCAGAACATTGTACTTGTTCCTCTGCATAAATGCCCGAGTAGATTTTGAGCAGTGTTTTGGGTCATTGTCTTGTTGAAATATCCAGCACTGGCGTAACTTCAACTTTGTGACTGATTCCTCAACATTATTCTCAATAATCTGCTGATATTGAGTGGAATCCATGCGACCCTCAACTTTAACCAGATTCCCAGTTCTGGCACTGGCCCCACAGCATGATGGAACCTCCACCAAATTTTACTGTGGGTAGCAAGTGTTTTTCTTGGAATGCTGTGTTCTTTTGCCACCATGCATAACGCCCATTGTTATGACCAACATAAAGTTGGCTTGTCCAAATGTGTGTTTGCATACCTCAAGAGACTCCGTTTGTGGCGTGTGTGCAGAAAAGGCTTCTTTCACATCACTCTCCCATACAGCTTCTCCCTGTGCAAAATGTGCTGAATTGTTGAACGATGCACAGTGACACCATCTGCAGCTGTTGATGTTGTAGGTCTTTGGAGGTGGTCTGTGGGCCGTTTTTGACCGTTCTCACCATCCTTCACCTTTGCATCTCCAATATTTTATGTGGCCTGCCACTTCTGGCCTTAACATAAACTGTGCCTGTGGTCTTCCATTTCCTCGCTATGTTCCTCACAGTGGACACTGATAGCTTATATCTCTGTGATAACTTTTTGTAGTCTTCCCCTAAACCATAGTGTAGAATCTTTGTTTTCAGGTCATTTGAGAGTTGTTTTGAGGCCCCCATGTTGCCACTCTTCAGAGGAGAGTCAAAGAGAACAACAACTTGCAATTGGCCACCTTAAATACCCTTTCTCATGATTGGATGCGCCTGTCTATGAAGTTCAAGGCTTAATGATCTCACCAAACCAATTGTGTGTTCCAATTAATCAGTGCTAAGTAGTTACAGGTATTCAAATTAACAAAATGACAAGGGTGCCCAAATTTATGCATTTATCTAATTTTGTTTTGATGCATATTGCACATTTCCTGTTAATCCAATAAACATAATTTCACTACTGAAATATTACTGTGTCCTTCAGTTATTTGATAGATCAAAATGAAATTGCTGATCCAAACACCCAAATATTTATAAATGACAAACATGGAAATTGTCAGGGATTCCTAAACTTTTGCATACAACTGTATTTGCATACATGGTGACACATGTGATTACCAGACTGCTGTGATTGAGATTGAGACCCCTTGGGGCATGGTGACACATTCAGTGGGGGTGATACCCTCACTGGTTCATGAAGCCCTATTGGGGGGAGATTTTCACCATTTTTGGAGTTTATGGGAAAACAGAAGGAGTCGGGAGGAGAGAGCTCCCCCTTCTGAGGAAACACTGGAACTCATACCCTTTTGATTACAAAATTGAAAGGGCAACTGTTGGCATGTCTGAGGAAGAAGGATATACTTTTCCTTTTTCTGTACTGGCTGGGGAGCAGGAGAAGCTGGAAACCAGCCCCCAGCTGAAGGGTAATGAACAAGAAATCATCTCTGACTCTAATAGTGAGAGTGGACAGAAGTCCTAAGTCAGTCAGTGGTGCCTGACTTAGGGGTCAGGAAAGATGATTTTGTATGGAACAAATAAAAGATGCCACACTCAATAGAGCCAGAGAAAACATTAAAATGATAGATGGGAGGGGGGGCGTGGCCAGTGGCTGAGGAGAATCGCTGCGTGAAGAAGGAGCTCTGCAAGAATCCCCTGACATCCAGCGACTAACGGCAACTAACAGCAAACACAGATAGTGGAATTCCTCATATAAAAGAACAGCCATCATCCAGGCTCAGAATGAGTAAGTGGAAGAGCGAGCATGGCCCTAGGAAACTTACAGACTTCTTCAATGCAGCGGGCATGGCTGGGCCGCAGGATGGTGACGGGGCACCTAGCTCCCGGCATGACAGGAGACGCGGCGACACACTGAGAGATGGACACCATCACAGCACATCCTCGCCAGGACACAGCAACAGCTCTTCTCCGGGTTCATCCCCGACACAAAGTCCACAAAAGGCATCGCAGAAACGCTCCGAGGAGCACAAATACCAGGTGAGCTTGGGAACCAGGATGGGTCACATGATAGCACCAGGGAGTTTATTGAGCAGCTCCATGAATTCCCCACTTCAGGGCAACCCCTGGCAGATACCACAATGAGAGATATGCTCATAACTCTGAGAGGGTCATTGCATAAGGACATGATGGAATGTGTCACGCAAATTAAGGCCGATGTATCAGCATTAGGGGACAGAGTGAATCACACAGAAGACAAGATGGGGGAATTTGCAACAGCCCACAATGAGCTTGTGGACACTCGCAATGCAATAGAAGAAGAATTGCAGGCTATGAAAAACAAAATGGCTGACATTGAAGATAGAAATAGAAGGAACAATGTTAAGCTAAGGGGGGTGCCAGAGACCGTTCCCCCGTCTGAACTACGTAATTTTGTCCAGGACTTTATAGCAGCCATCTTACCTGACACCCCAGAGAGAGAGGTGATAGTGGACAGGGCCCATTGTCTACCAAAGCTTAAGCCGCTTACTGAAAAAGCAGTGAGGGATGTATTCGCACGCATTCATTTTTTCCATATCAAAGATGAGCTGATGCGATTTTCCAGGAAAAACCATAACCTGCCTGATCCATACTCAGGAATCACCTTATACTCTGACCTGTCACAACACACTATGCAGGAACCTCACAACTTTGATTAACTGTTCAAAAACCATAAACTGCCCTATTCGTGGGGTTTTCCTATGAAAATTCCATTCACAAGAGGAAATCTCACTTATGCCATCTCCACCTTGGATCAGGGCTTAAAACTAGCAAGACAGTGGACATTGCTCCCTGCAGAGGAGGACACCCCCTACAAAACCGCAGGCTGCAAAGGTATCTTCAGACTGGCATAAAGCATTATCAAGCTGATTGAAAGCTGGATTGGAAATATGCGATCCACTATCTTCTCTGACACGCTGGATGTCAACAGGGGACAGAGGGAGCTCAGTTCCCCACAGTGATATAGCGAATGCATTCGCACTGCGAGATTTATCTCAAGTTTTTTACATGTTGTTATGTTTTATCTTTCTTCGTTTTTTTTTCTTTCTTATGTGCCAGAACTTTGCTGCCCAACCATCCTAAGACACACAGGATCTTCGTCAGAAACTGGGACCTTGGACAATAGTATCTCCATCAATGCTGCAATATCTTATTCAACACTGCCACCTTCAGATAATGGGAAAACAGCACATCTCCTAAGAATCCTATATATGCTACTGAAAACATCACTCTATAAAACCCTGCAATGTCAATAGTAATTGTCTCGCTCAATGCACACGGCCTCAACAGCCCCTTTAAGCCTAAGTCTATGTGGCGAGAAATGAAAAATTTAAAAGGAGACGTAATATGCATACAAGAGACACATTTCTCTAAAGATAATCATCTGAAATGCTCACACAAAAATCTTCAAAATATCTATGAGGCTTGTGCTGGGACTAAAAAAGCTGGGGTCCTGATAGCTATCAATAAATCAGTGGCATTCAACCATATTGAGTCCATATGCGACCCTAAAGGCAGGTACCTTATCTTGCTATGTGAGATCAACAATCTAACATATACTTTTGTGAACCTCTACGCTCCTAATACAGGGCAAGCATCTTTTCTTTGTTCCCTAGTCAAGAAAGTAGACAAGGTGAAGAAGGGCTCTCTACTCCTTTGTGGGGATTTCAACTGCGTGGTGGACAAGTCCATGGATTGCTCCTCCCTCAAAGGGGTGCACAGGTGCGAACTGAAACCATTTCTCCTACAGAACAATTTACATGATGCCTGGAGATGTGTAAACTCCAGGGAAATAGACTTCACATTCCACTCAGGTCCCCACAATTCCTATTCTAGGATTGATCTATTCCTGACAGACATGGATCTTCTGCAGAGAACTACTAGAGTTCAAATTCATCCGATTACGTGGTCTGACCACGCACCTATCTCCATGTCTATAAAAGTACAGTTTGCTCATAACCTATCTTTTTTGTGGAGAAATAACACTAGTATACTGAATAATCCCATGTATCAAAAACGAATATCCAGCTCGAATTAAAGAATTTTTTAGTTACATTCGACAGTAGATGTCAATGTAATGACATTGTGGTGTGCCCATACGGCATTTTGTAGAGGCCTGCTTATGCAAGCGGCATCTAGGGAAAGGAGGAGGAGGAGAGCTGCAAAATTAAATGAGCTGATCTTACACTTGAACAAAGCTGACTCAACTAACACACAAAACCCTACCCCCAAAAATCAATCTATTCTAACTCAATGTAGACAATCATTAAGAGTACACCTTATAGCAGAACATGAAGCATATCTCAAGCATACCAAAGCCTCTTACAATGCACTTGGTAACAAAGCGGTTAAGCTTTTAGCAAATTATCTCAAGAAAAAGCAACAATACTCTTGATTAAGCTACATAAAAGACTCCTATAGCAAAGAATCAGTCTTTCACCAATCCAAAATTGCCAACGCCTTTCAAAAGTACTATCAAGATCTCTATAATCCCAAGGATGATGCAAACACCCCACAACCGACTACCACTGGTATAGGGACTTTCCTAAACTCAGTCAATCGTCCCACTTTATCAGGGGAAGCACTTCTAAACCTGAACTCCCAATTTACAGAAAAAGAAATTACAGATGCAATAAGATCCCTCCCAAAACACAAATTGCCAGGTCCTGATGGCTTCTCGGCCGAATATTACCAAACTTTCTCGAGGATTCTAACTCCACATATTAAAGTGATATTTGATCATGCGGCTAACTCCTCTTCCTTTCCTGAAGAAATGTTGCAAGCTACAATCATTGCTCTGCCTAAACCAGAGAAGACGCCGGATTGCCCACAAAATGTTAGACCGATATCACTATTGAACACAGATCTTCAGCTGTATGCAAAGATAATAGCGAATCGCATAGCCAAACACACTCCCCAACTGATCAGATCTGATCAAGTGGGTTTTGTACAAGGCAGGCAGGCCCCAGATGGTACGAGACATCTGTTTAACTTGATTAAGCTAACGGAGACCCGCAGTGCACCCACAGTCATCTTGACCTTAGATGCTGAGAAAGCATTTGACAGGGTGCACTGGGGTATCTAGAGGCCACACTGGAGAAATTTGGCATTCAAGGCCTTATTCAAAAAGCAATATTAGCACTATATGCAAACCCATCAGCAAGGGTGTACAACTCAAATGTCCTTTCAGACAAATTCCTTATCTCAAACAGTACCCAACAGGGGTGTCCCTTATGCCCTCTGATATTCTCCTTGATGCTGGAACCACTGGCAGAGGCCATCAGATCTAATAACTCCATCTCAGGAATCCGCATGGGTGAACAGTCCCACAAAATTGGGCTGTTCGCTGATGATGTGGTTCTCACTCTCACCAACCCGGCGTCTTCTCTGCAAAATGTAAAAAAAGTATTGGATGAATTTGGGTTGATCTCTTATTACAAGCTGAATGTCTCTAAATCCTGCACCCTACCTATAGGACTCTCTAAAACCCTGTTGGCAGGCCTCAAACAAAAATTTCCATTTCAATGGGAAAAACAGTCTTTAACATACTTAGGTATCACAATAACTTCCACAGCTGCTCACACATACGCAGCTAATTTCCCTAAACTACTTAACACAATTAGAACGGACACACAATGCATCAATATATATGAACTATCCTGGATGGGTAAATATCATATACTACTTTAGAACCATACCAATTAAAATCCCAGAACAATTCTTTAATGAAGCTGAAAGGATATTTAGAAGATTTTTGTGGAAGGCAGGGAGGGCAAAAATATCGTTCCTGATACTACTTAGACATAAAATGAACGGATGTGTAGGATTTCCTGATTTAAGAAAATACCACTATGCAACCCTATTGGACCAAATTAAATCGTGGTTTGACCCAAACTCGGATAAACAGTTGGTTCTGATAGAAAAATTTATAATGAAGAATAGACAGCTCCCCTCTTTATTGTTATCATCTCTAATAAGCACAACAGTTTACTATGAACATTTCCCAACTATTGAAGCCACCTTACACGCATGGGATAAATTTCATAAGTCAACACCAGAGACAGAACATAAAGAATGTAGGAACTTTAATTTTACAAATACATGAATATCTGATACCCAATCTCACCACATCGCCATGGATAAAAGAAAATATCTTGACCTACAAAGAACTACTATCCAAACAACCTAGACCCACATCATACCCCCTAAACCAAATACTTCACTTTCATAGGGCAAACCAAGACTTACATTACAAAGTCCATCAAGAGGGGTGGAATTGCCTAAGCTCCAAACATAACCAACCAAATGGGCTTTCATGGTTTTATAGAGCACTTCACCATCATAAGGACCTGAATAAATCATCCAACATGCTGAGCTGGGAGAAAGAAATAGGCTCCCAAATCTCACCATATGAGTGGCAAAAAGCACTTCAACCCCATTACATCTACTCTCATTGCGCAAATCATTGGCAGTTGATGATAAAAATGATATATAGAACCTATATGACCCCAGTAAGATTATCACAAATCTACTAGACGGCATCCAGTACTTGTTGGAGGGAGTGTGGATCTCCTGGAGGAATCCTTCATATATTGTGGGGCTGTAGAAGTTTAAAAAGCTTTTGGAAGGGAATATTTTAGCTAATAACTAAGGTTACTGGGCTGATAATTCGCCCGAACCCTAAACTGGTGTTATTAAATGTGGGAATACACTTGGTAAGCCCAAATCTCAGGCCCCTAATAACTCATATACTAAATTGACAATCACCTCTAAATGGAAAACTATTAACTCTCCCAATATATCTGAAGTGGTATATAGGTTGAAATCACAATACACCTATGAAAAGTATTTTGCAGCCCAATCTCAGAGGCTTGCTCAATTTAACTTTGTCTGGGGACCATGGGCTTCAACCTACCTTAACAAGTGAAAAAGTATAAGAGAGAGGAGGTACAGTCTGAGCACAAGAATATAAAGATATAGGGCACATATATTCTTTATTTGTTTTATTTTTTTTTTATTTTTTCATCATTTATGTTACTGCTATCATTACGGATTTGTCCTTTGTTACTAAGTTGGTTTTCCGTAAGCTTATTCAAAACGAATTGGACACATTTACAGTGATACAGGACACAGGGCGAGAACTATGAAATAAGTAGGTCACGAGCAGATCCGGCCCCCGGGCGCAGTTTGTTCCCAGTGGGGCGACCGGGGGCAGGGACAGACGAAGGAGGCATATAAGGCAATTAAACTGTGTCATTGTAGGTGCTGCATATGAAATCAGAACTTCTAGTGAATCGCATTGCCATCTTAATGTACAATTTTGTTTTCTTTTTTTTTGTAATTCTACATATACTAAGAAGAAATGGTGTGTACTAGAAAGCTTACTTTGTATGCATGTAATGAAAAACCTAATAAAAATTATTTGGAAAAAAATAAATAAAATGATAGATGGGGAACCTGTTGAACCTAATATAGGGATGTTTTTTCCCTACATGGCTCTTAAAAATAACTTGCTGTACCAGGTGGTAAAGCAAGGGGAGGAGGAGGTAGAGCAGCTAGTGGTTCCCAAACCCTATCACCAGATGGTATTAGATTTAGCCCATGGTCATATGATGGGTGGACATCTGAGTATAGAGAAGATCAAGTAGAGAATAACCCAGAGATTCTTTTGGCCCGGGTTATATGCAGATGTCACAGAATATTGTGAGTCATGCCCAGAGCTCCAGTATTCTGCACCAGCACCCCATTTTCGCAGTCCGCTGGTACCGTTACCAATAGTTGAAGTGCGTTTTGAAAGAATTGGCATGGATCTGGTGGGACCAGTAGTAAAGTCTGCCCGTGGCCATCAGCACATACTGGTAATACTGGACTATGCCACGTGCGTGATATCCTGAAGCCATTCTCTTGCGTAATACCACACCTAAGGCTATTGCCAAAGAGCTTGTTCAGGTATTTAGTAGTGTGGGTATTCCAAAAGAGATATTAATGGATCAAGGCACCCCATTTATGTCCCAAGTAACTAAGGAATTGTGTAAGTTCAAAATCTCCCATCTCCGTACCTCTGTCTACCACCTGCAAACTGATGGTCTTGTGGAGAGATTTAACAAAAAGTTCAAAAGCATGTTAAAAAAAGTGGTGGACAAAGATGGAAGAAATTGGGATTTCTTGCTGTCATACCTCATATTTGCCATATGAGAGGTACCTCAGGCATCTACAGGTAACTCCCCTTTTGAACTACTGTATGGTAGGCATCCCAGAGAATTGCTAGATGTTTGAAAAGAAACATGGGAGGGAGCGACCGCGCCTTACAGAAGCGCCATCGAGCATATCTCACTGATGCAAGATAGAATCGCTGCTGTCATGCTGCTTGTACGGGAACATATGGAGAAAGCCCAGGAGGCCCAGAGAAGGGTTTATAATTGGTGTGCCAAAACCCGGGTCTTCAGCCATGGTGATACAGTGCTGGTACTAGTCCCCACAGTTGAAAGAAAATTCCTAGGAAACCAGAACAAATATATCATGTTAATCTCTTGAAACCTAGGAAGGACAAAGAGACTTTACTGGCAATGCCAACCCCCCAAAAGGACATATCCCCTGTGACTCCAGAAGTACCCATAACTGAAACCTTGTCAGTGTGTTGGAAGAATGGGCAAAGTCAGGAATCTTACATCAAATGCAGCTGGAATAATGTTTAATGTGAACCTATAAAATGTTGATTTATAATGGGCTAATGAATGTGTTTACCCGAGACAAGGAAAACATCTGGTGACAAGAGACAGTTGGATTATTTCAAAAGAAGAAGACATGCTGACCACCTACCTTCCTGTTTGATCAAAGAATAGACATTTGTGGTCAGAACCAGTTTGAACCAACAAGACTGCTGCAACTTCTCTTTTTGTGTCAGTCACATGATGTTGACACCCATTTAACTATTAACTCACCATAAGAAGAAAAGGACGTTGATTGGGTTGATTGTATGATCATCCCTAGGTTACAACCCAGAACACACCTATACCTTATGCATATTCATTATTATAAAAAGCTTAAGCCCTTGCTTTCAGTAGGACTACACGTAGGCAGACTGAGCTACTTGTTTGTACCGTGTCTCCTCCATGCGCATGTAATAAAGCCAATCTACTTGTTTTCCTTCAATCACCGGTGTCCAGCTTGAAGTTTTTCCAACACAGTGGCCCAACAGAAGGACATTAAAGAATTTTTTTCTCACCTGCCCGGACTGACCACAGTTATACAGCATGACATAATTACAAAACCATGTGTGCACGTAAATGTAATGCCCTATAGAATACCCGAGGCTAGGCGGGAAGAAGTTGCAAATGAAATAAAGAACATGTTAGAGCTGGATGTGATAGAGGAGTCCCACAGTGCCTGGTCAAGTCTCATAGTGTTGGTCCCAAAACAAGATTGAACTATAAGGTTTTATAATGACTTCAGAAAGTTGAACAGCGTGTCCAAATGCAATGCATACCCAATGCCTCGGGTTGACAAGCTTGTTGACTGATTGGGTAGTGCCCAGTATATAACTGCTTTAGATCTGACTAAAGGTTATTGGCAGATACCCCTAATAGAGTGTAAAAGAGAAAACTGCATTTTCTACCCCCGAGGGGTCCTTTCAGTATAAGCGGATACCTTTTGGCTTGCAAGGTGATCCTGCCTCATTCCAGAGAATGATGGATAAGACCTTAAGACCACATCGCCAATACGCAGTCACATATTTGGACGATGTAGTCATCCACAGCCCAGACTGGGAATCCCATTTCCCCCGGGTGCAAGCAGTACTAGATTCTCTTAGGAAAGCAGGACTCACTACCAACCCCAGAAGGTGTGCCATAGTCTTGGAATAGACCAAATACCTTGGCTACATTATTGGTTGGGGGCTGATCAAACCTCAGATCAATAACATTGAGGCAGTTCAAAAGTGGCCCCTACCTATAAATAAATAAGCACGTTTGTGCATTTCTTGGGATCACAGGGTACTACAAGCATTGTATACCCAATTTTGCCACCATTGCAGCCCCACTGACAGATCTGATGAAGGGTAGAGGGTCAGTCATGATTAAGTGTAATCCGGAGGCAGAGAAGACATTTCAATTACTGAAGCAAGCCCTTTGTGCACAACCTGTGCTCGTGGCCCTAGATTTCACAAAGGAGTTTGTGGTGCAGACGGACCCCTCTGATGTGGGACTGGGTGCTGTACTGTCCCAAGTCAGGGACGGGGAGGAGCACCCAGTGGTGTACCTTTAGCAGAAAGCTCAACAGACATGAGAAAAACTATGCCATTGTTGAGAAGGAATGTTTAGATATCAAATGGGCCTTATATGCTCTGAAATATTACCTGTTGGGAAGACCATTCAAACTGGTCACCGATCATGCCCCTTTTATTTGGATGTTTGATAACAAGGAGAAAAACAGTTGGGTGACAAGGTGGTTCCTTGCTCTTCAAGCATTTAAGTTCACAGTGAAAGATAGAGCTGGGAAACTAAAATAATGCTGATCCCCTTTCCCGTTTCCATTGTCTGGTTGGGATAGTTGCCATGTGACATTATGAAAGGCGAGGTGATTAGAGTTGAGCGAACCTCTGGAAGTTCGGGTTCTGCTGGTCCGTCCGAACTTCGGGACAAAGTCCGGGTCCGGGTCCGGACGGAACCCGAACGATCGCACGGACAACGAACCCCATTGAAATCAATGGGGACCCGAACTTTTATGCACAAAAATGGCTGTAACAAAGTCCTGGAAAGCCCTAGAGGGCTGCAAAAGGAAGTAAAATGGGGGTAAGGGTAGGGCAAGTGCCCTACAAAAAAATGGGGACAGGGAAATAACTGTAAATATTTTTAAAAAAATAAAAACATAAAAAAGCAAAAATGGAGGTGAATGTGGATCATCTTCAAACTGTGTCTGAAAATTATTAATTAATGGTAGAAGCCATATAACTGTTCTAAAATCATCTTCAAACTAGGGCAAGTGCCCTACAAATAAATGGGGATAGGGAAAATAAATTAAAATCAAGT